>VXBC01000360.1:597162-633329 GCA_013399945.1 Ploceus nigricollis | reverse complement strand
AGGGAAGGGAAGGGAAGGTATGACATGACCAGTCCTGGCTTCAGCACTGGTTCACCTAATGGAGTACCCAAAGTCCTGAGGCCAATGCCCAGGCTTCATGGGGGGTACATTTTATAAATATGTTTTTTCTGTCCTGGAGTTAAGTTTCTCAGTTTCTATGCAAATCAGCCATCATGTGCAGCTCGTTCTTCTAGATGTTTCTGGAAATGGGTTGGGGGACTTTGGGAGTGTTTTGTGGTCTTGATCCCCCTTACTGGGTCTGTCTTTGGTAAAGAGTCCATGCCTGCTTCTTGATCTCAGTCCTGCCTTTGCACTTTACTTTTTTGTACTTATCTCCAGAAGCCAGAGCAAGGATATTTGTCCCAGAAAAGTGCTGTCCTATCTGTGCATGGTCCCCTTCTCAAGCTACATCCTGTTCTTTTTCACAGCATTTTACTACCAACAATTCTTGTCTGTTATTACCAACAATCCTTGATTAGCTCCACATCTATCTGGCAGTCAGTATTTGAGACAGACACATTAACCTTTACCTTCTGGGCTTCTCCACCCACTTGCATAATTTTCCTAACCCCATTTATCCTCTCACACTTCCCGTTCTTCAGACATGTCTCAAAATTAGCCTCTGGCACCCCAGTGCCTTCTTCCCAGAGGATCATNTACATACTCGATCCTCCCACTGTGTAGTCCCACTCCAAAAAGTGCAGAGAACATGCAGCTGTGCAGTTCCTTGTGGTCAAAAAGAAACAGCAAAAGTTAAGAGCTTCAGCAAAAAATCACAATGTTAATTACATACTTGGCATGGAAATGCATAGGTTGGTCCCATCTTCTGGTATAAGCATTCAGCAGTGTATTTTGAATAAGGGGTAGGGTGATAAAGAAGAGGTGTCCCAGAAAAGTGCTGTCCTATCTCTGCATGGTCCCCTTCTCAAGCTACATCCTGTTCTTTTTCACAGCATTTTACTACCAACAATTCTTGTCTGTTATTACCAACAATCCTTGATTAGCTCCACATCTATCTGGCAGTCAGTATTTGAGACAGACACATTAACCTTTACCTTCTGGGCTTCTCCACCCACTTGCATAATTTTCCTAACCCCATTTATCCTCTCACACTCCCCGTTCTTCAGACATGTCTCAAAATCAGCCTCTGGCACCCCAGTGCCTTCTTCCCAGAGGATCATTTTATTATACCAGGCATTCTCCAGTTCACTTCAGCTCTCTGCGTGGCTCTGAAGCTCTTGTCAGGAAAGTCACAAGGGGAAGACGTCTCAGGCAGAAGGAAGAAAGTCTCTCTAAAACCTTCAGCTTTGAAGACAAGAACAAAACTAGTTTATGTTTTCCTCCACTAAACTAACTACAGGAAACCATAATTTGCTAGAGTATGAATGCATACCTTTTTCTTCTTCTGCTTAACCCTCATTCACATTTAAGCACCAATGAAAGACAACTGGCTGCGGCTGGGAGCACTTACCCTGACAGGGGTCACCAAAATGTGGGAAGCCAAGTTTCATCAGTCTCGCCTTCTGAGCAACAGACCTGTGTGATTAGAGGGATGCTCTAAGTGTGGGAAAAGTGCTCCATCTGATTGCCACAGCCTCCCAATCCAAAATTCCCTGATGATGTTTGTGCTTCAGATTGTGTTCTGTATAGAGAATTATGCATTGTCCTTGCCTGTAGGCAAGGTGCTACAGTCTTACACTGGAGAGAGTAGGATGTGTGCCATTGGCAACAAAAGTCAACCCCCTTCACATGGAAATAAAATCTTTCTTCTCTCCCTGAATTTTTATTTTCAGTTTTGGAGTCCTCTCAGCTATGCAAGCTCATATAGCTCTTATCCATTTCAGCATTAATGGAAGGAATATTCCAGGGAACAACCAAGTATTAACATGACTAAAAATCTTACTAATGCTTCCTGACTGCAAACATCATTTAATGTCTTTGTGGGCTGGACTTAAACTGCTACAATCAGTAGCAGAGCAATAAAACCCCTATGGCATTTACCTTCTAGTATATATCACTCTCCATGAAGCCTGAAGCTTCATGTTTTGCTGGTCCAGTTGCACATTAACAGAAGAGAAAATGTTACCATTTTGAACAGAGATGGGTAAACTATGTATTTCATCCTCAATCAATTAAACAGGAATAGCATGAAATCTGAGAGTGGTGACATACCTGTCAAAGCAGGTGGAAAGGGTGCACAACTTTCAGAAAGACATAGATAGGTTAGAATGTGGAAAAGGTCACTATATACCTGTATGAAGTATTATCTTAGGTATCATATTTTCTAGATTTGCAAATGTTCTGCAAAATACATGGTCTATCTCAAAGTATTCTTTAAACAGTTTTAACTGGGGCAAAGAAATGTGAGTTCTCTCTGAAACCTTAGGTTGTTAAAAGAGAGACCTAGAAAAAGACAACCTAAATGAGCCTAAATTCTCAGGTTTTATCTGAATTTCCAAATCATAAAAGTGGATCTAGTATGCAAAAAAGGCATGGGTTATGGTAAGGCATTCATTAAAGCATTATATTAGACACTCTGTCTATTCATATAGATTAATAGATTCAGGTGACATTGAAATATGATATTTCACTGGATTATAGTCTTCTGTTAATAAGTGAGTTTGGATTTTAGATTAATTTTGCTTCTTCCTCTTTCCTTCTGTACCTTTTCATATCAGAGCAATCACTTGTAAACTATTAATCTTGCCTTTGAATAAAAGCCAGATATCCAAGTGATAGTGATGAAACATTAATTTTAAAATGCTCAAGTGGAACATTGTACCTATGCATTTTACTTCACATTAATAGGCTCAGAATGAGACAAATCCTGTAGCTTCAGAGTGCTGCTTGAGAGCAGTAAGTGGTTCATTCCCACAACAAAAAGTCAAGCACAGCAGTGCCACAGATGATGCAGTCTTGCCCCAGAGTAACTGGCTGTGCAGCAGCAGTGAGAAGGCAGGAGAAAGCAAGAAAAAAACAGGAAGAAAGAGAGGAGAAGGAAAGAATCAACCATGAGTTTAGGCAGGACACAGGATCCAAAAGTATTAATATTCTAGAAGCAGAAGACTAGGAGGATTTTCCAGATCCTCAGGCCCAGGAGGAAAGTAGTAGTGCCCAGTGTAGCAGGATGCTGTCCCTGAAGTGGGGGTAAAACAGCTCAAACTGTTTGCAAAACTATCAGTGGTGACTAGAGAAGGGGATATCATTCTGGGTTTGGTGTTGAAGAATTCTGAAACCAGCCTGACTCATCAGTCTGGAAATTAAACATCTTTGTAGTGGGGTGAAGACGTGGCAGACCTGATAAGGCACCTGATAAAGGAAGCAAGTCATACTATACCACTACTAACTTGTCTAAAGATGCTGAGCTGACACAGCTGGCCTGGAGACATATGACTGACAGTCTTTCACATTGTATTATAAAAGCCCAGTCCCACTTTTTAACAGCAGAGTCTTCCAAACTTCCAAACTTCCAAACATATCCTTTCTTGGAGAATTTGTGGACACTCCTCCCTTGAGTGCAGACATCCTTCAGGCAGAAGGCATCATGACTTCAGGGATCCCCCTCAAGGCAGAACAAAGGAGATTTGCCCAAGGTAGTTGCTGAGTAAGTAACTTTAATTATTGTTTTTGCTAGCTTTAATATAATTGCTTCAATATTGCTTCAAAAATAGTGCACTATAGCATACTAGTAGTTACAGCTACCTATACTGTGTAGTAAATAATTCTGATTAAGATCTTTTAGTGCAATCATTGTCAAAATAAATAATTTATTTTTATAAAAATTAATTTTGTTTGCCATCCTTAATAATGCAGGACAAACTTGTATAAAGATTCAGTCACACCTATATAATGGTTTACGCAAAAACTGTTGGCAGTCCAGGGCTATGATCCAGACTCCTGTCTGAGAAGGAGTTTAGAAGCAAGGGGGTCCATTCTGCATCTCGTGACTCAACAGGAGGGCTTCTCTAAAAAACTTTGTCTGAAGCTCCATTCTGACACCCAGTCATCCACACAGTACTTACACTGCTTAGCAGCTTGCTCCACTGCATTGCAGAGCCGTACAGTGAATTTGAAATATATCTTCCCCTGGGGAACAAGAAAAATTTGTGGGTTTAACTGCTCTATTTTTCTAACTTTTCTTTGTATGTTACTAAAATGAAAACATAAGCTTTGAGATGTCATTATATAACCACTGTTTTTGCACAAGAATGTGCCTGTTTTTCTTCCAATACCTGCAGAGGCTAAAAAACTTATGAAGTATATTAAAGTGGTCAGCTTCATCATTCAATATTATGTCTAACTGAAACATTTATATTCAAATGAGGGATTAATCTGTTGTTTATATGGCAATCTGAATTCCTAAGATACATTGTGTTTAGGGAATGCATTTACTTCTGAATCTGAGCTTATTGTTTGTGTTGGTAATGCTCTTTTTCTTTTGTTTTAATTGTTGGGGTTTTTCCTATAAAATTCTGTTTTACAAATTTTCATAGGATCAAAAGTCCTCAGCTTAAAGAAAAACATAATAAAAATAAACAGCCTCAGGCAAAAATACAATTTTGGAGATTTTTTTTACTTCTTTTCAGTCTTAGCTAATCATGCCTTCTGTTTTGCAACACAGCAATCAACCCATAATAGCAATATTACCACTTGAAAAATCAGATGAGGCAGAGTACATGTGATTAGCTTGCCTTAATGTCAGCACAATGCTGAGATGCCCTAAACTCTCCAGTACTTGCATCAGGCAAGCAAACACCTGCAGATAATAAGCCTTCTTGTACAGCAGTACTTTTAGGCCACACACATGATCTTAGGGAACCTTTGACAGCATTAGACTCCTTTACATGGGAATGCACTAAGTTAAGGAGACATCCACCTCAAAGATTATAGCATCTAAAAGTCATTTGGAAATTCAGAGCTGGACACTGCTGCCTGGATATGAAGAAGCAGAGCAAGTGTGGTGCCACTGACTGTTCTAGAAGTTGTGCTCTTACTCATTGTTCTCATGAGAGCAGCAACAAAAAAAAAAAAAAAAAGCCCAAATCCGATTTAAAAAATTAAAAGTAAATACTCTTTTATTTTTACTCAGTTTAATTTCTATGTGAGAAAGGAAGAATTATGATATATTTTTGCAGGTAGGGGTCAAATATCTCTCTACCCAGGACAAGTCCCAGTTTCTGAATGTTAGCCACAATTTCAAGAACATTTACTTCCAGCTTTATTAGAATAAATTGTTGGGTTCCTACTCATATAAATTTAACACAAGAAATTCAGTTTAAAAGCAAAAAGCAGCTCTTCTGAAAAATATGTGTATAGAGAACATCACATTTGAATATTCATTGACAAAGTTTTATGTGTCAGCCTTAGTGTCACAGATTTAATACAACACAATTGAAAATTAGCAGTAAAATAAATAAACCCAAATTACTTAGATGGAAAGAATTTACACTGTTAATACTTTATGCAGTCTCTTATTAAAAAACGTGTATAACAATGATTAAAAAACGTGGCTTCAGGCGAATAAGTAAAAATTTTGTGCTGACAGTGAAAGTTCAGTTTACGTTGAAAGAAATTTATACATATTTTTTGTAATGAGGAATGGTAATAAGTCTTTCTTCTCTGAGTTTCATGCACAAAAATAACCCTATGAATTAATCAGAAAGGAAATTTTTTTCTCATGCATTTTTCTCAGTGATCTTCACA
Source organism: Ploceus nigricollis (assembly GCA_013399945.1). Lineage (NCBI taxonomy): Eukaryota > Metazoa > Chordata > Aves > Passeriformes > Ploceidae > Ploceus > Ploceus nigricollis. The sequence continues at coordinate 627,626 of VXBC01000360.1, read as the reverse complement.
ACTGTTTATTGTTCAGCATTAAAACTATGAAAGGGATAGACTGGGTAGGTTTTTGACCTTGTAGAAGCCTGAGCAGGAAGGAGTTAATGCATGGCTTTGCCTCAAACACCAATGACCATTCAAGCAGGCAGTCAGAACAGCATTTGCCTGGAAGAAGGGAGAGGGGAGTATATGAAGGTATGGTAGCACCTTTCTGGAACCAATTTACCTGTTCAGGTCCATGAGGACGGCACAGTATGCAGCACAAGCACAGAAGTGGGGTCAAGAAGCAGGCAAGACTAATAGAAGCAGAAAAAAGACCACAATAGAACCCTCAAAGCCCCTCAGCCTATTTCCAGAAAGGTCAAGAAGAATGGACTGCACATGATAACTCATTTGAAAGAGCAATAAACCTAATCCCAGGGTTAGAAACATACCTGCAAAAAGGTACCTCCACAAAGCCTGTGTGGTGGCCCCAGTATCCTGGACACCATCTCAGCTGGATCAATGCTGGACCCAGCACTGGGGATCCCCTGTCCTCTCCTACCTCATCTCCCTTTCATTTTTCTTTCCTCCTTCTTTATTTTTATTCTTTGATTATGAGGATCATGATCTTAATGATTATAAGATAGAAGCAAAATATATACCAATTTCCATGGCTTTTGCCATTCTCTTTCCACCATGGGCATCTACAGATCTCGGTGCTCCATGCATCCCTTCACCAGCATTTTGAAAACTGTGCATTGCACAGTACAGATCTCTGCAGATACAATTCTTCTGGCTTCTGTAGAACATGATGGCTTCTTGTTTATTAATCTTCATATCTGTTATATCCTGAAAAGGGCCATAAAAATCTGAAAATTATCTTATTTTATTGTTAATTTACAGGCTTTTCTGTGAGACGTCTTCAGCAGCAGAAAGCACTTGCACCTGAAGACATGGGAGAGGCATACAAAGCACTGACACACAAGGAGAAATATTTATGGAGGTCATCAAGTGTTCAGATATTGCAAATATTGCTTCTCAGACTTCAACATGGCTTAATTCAACATCCATTTATCCTCTCTCTTCACATCCAAATGCAGAGGATCTTTTTTCTAAATTTTGGAGTGGCTCCATTTGGATAGCCATAAATCTTTTGTCTGCTTTTAGATGAAATATGAAGCATCTACCTGTCAGAGAGTATCAGAACATGTGCTATGGAAATGTCAAATTAATTAATTAAATGCCACACTATGGGTGCAATAAAGTTGTATGTGCTTTATGTAAATAACAACCCCTAGTAATTTACAGCTGCTAAATTAGCTATAACCTTTACTTGAATTATATAGCACCAAACTTCAGGTTTTAATTAAGTTTTTCCTTGTGCAATAATTTTCAATATGCTTCTGTTGAAGTCAAGAATCAGTTGAAATACTGTATAAAGAAAAAATTGTAATTTACGTTGGAAGATTGCAGCCACATAACCCAAACAAAAGCTATTCTCTGGAAAATACAAGGAACTGATCACTTAGTAAGCTGGGGTCTTTCAAATAAAATGGTTTTAAAATGCAAATTCACATACTTGGAAGCAAGGAATACCTAGAAAGTTAGCAAGTTCATCCTGGAATAAGCAAATCCAGAGAGGTGTTAGCATCTAAATTAAAAACCACCAGAATATGGACTTTTGGGATGCTATTCTGAAAAAAGGGCTCACTTAAAGGCCAGATGAACTTTTGTAACTTGAGACCTTTTGTCTGCATTGCCAAACTGTAAAGTTTATCTCTGAGTCTTTATATAGGCAATGTCAGGAGTCGGGTATCTCCAGAGAATGATGCAGATATTCAGTAAGGTGAGTCTCTGTCATTCTGTTAATTACTGAGCTCATAATTGGCACACCAATTATGTTTCCTGAAATGAGTCTGATAAATCTAAGCCCATGTCTTTTAAAGTGAGTTTGTCCAACAGCTGTCTGACCTAAAAGATGTATTTTTGATCTGATATCTTCAAAGTAAGATGGGATGGTTTCTGAAGATGTACCCAGAAAGGAGTTACACCTTGGCCAAGGACAAGTCACTGAATTCAATACAGAACTGAGGGATGTGGTACAGCCTCTAGAATAAAGAGACCAAACTTGGTGACCTCTGAAGCAGTGAAGAATTCTCAGGATGCTGAGGATTGGTCAAAATCCTTTGATTGTGTTAGCCAGTACTTCATGCACCAATCCAGCAGTGGCTTCACTGTCATACCTCAGCAATGTCCTCTCTGCCCCCTGCCAATGCAAGTCATATATCACTTCTGAGGAACACTCAAACCTAGAAAATTCAATCTGAAAAGCTGATGGGTTTACAACAGCAAATCTCCTTGAAAACAGGAATTTGGGCTAGAAATCTTCTGTGTTAGTCTGACTAGCTCCAGTCACAGCTACCTTCTGTTACCTGTGTGGTGAGACACAGCAGCTGTGTGACAACACATGGGGCAGGAAGACAAAAGCAGACCTGCTGGCAGGTTATCACCATTGGGAATACTGCCCTACTGGTGCTAACTTTAATGCAGTGCCCAGAAATCTGATGAAGCTCTCCATCCTATGTAGCTTTTTACATAGTCTAAGTTTAGACTCACGTATCTTAAACTGGATTATCTTGGATTTCCATTCTGATTGATAATAATTTTCTATTTTTTGGATTAGATTATTTGCCTATTTCATAGCTTCTCTAATTTTTACCATAAACCCAGGAAGGAAGGGTTAGAGATCAGTCACCCCAAACTCATTCCCACCTTCAAGGTTCCCTCTCAGCCTTGAACCAGTAAGGAGCTTCATAGAGTTAGCACATTCACATTTTTTTTTCAGGTAAGCTTTCAACATTCAACTAGAAATATAAGGTCCACCAAAAGATGTGTTGCACAAGGATCCAAGACAAAGAGAAACTAAGGCACATGGCAAAACAGACTCTACCTTGTAAAGAAAATAATTGTTCCCTAACCAGTTAAGTTGGGAAAAAGCTCTTGGTCTAAACATCAGTGAGGTCTGACAGCCTTTCAGCTCAGGAAGGAATAAATAGCTTCTGAGGAGAAAGGGTAATGCAGACTCTAAATCTATCTGATGGTGTGATTGCAGGGCTCTGATGGAGCTCATTTATACAGGTGAGCTGCTCGGTGTAAAAACTCTCTTCATGCTTTAGATGCACCTTGAAATATATGTCACTCACAAAGCCATACCTCTTTGTCAGAAGAAAGGAAATCAGCAGAATTTTTAACTGCTTTGGCTGCTGCAAATTTAGTATTGTATTTAGAGTTTACCCAGCTGACAAAGGCAAAAAAAAATAGCTTAAACTATGAATGTTAAGAGGAATCAGATAATTGGGTGTACATCTGTCTGCAAGTCAGTGTTTGAATATGAATTTTTGCACTGTCAAGAAGTCTGCTGCCTGTTAGACAGAATGGGTATTGCCTGGCTGTAAATTCTGATAATGAAAAAAGTGGCATACCCTGAAGTTTCTTATTAATAGAGATGAGGCAGAAGCATCAGACAGGAGGCTGATCCGGCATTGAGCCTGATTCTGAGAAGAATCAAGAAAAAAATATAAAATTTGTGGGTTGAAATAAGATCAGTTTAATAATTGAAATGAAGTAAAATACAATGTTATTAAAATAATCATAATAATGACAATAATTTTAAAAGGAGAGAGAGTGGGTTAAAACCCAAGAAAAACAAGTGATGAATAATACAATTGTTTAACACCTGCTGAGTAATGCCAAACCTGTTTCTAAACTGCAATTGGCCCCCTTCCAAGTATCTTCACCAGTTTATATATTGGGCATGATATTCTATGATATGGAATATTCCTTTGGCCAGTTCAAGTGGCTGTTCTGTGCTCCCTCCCACATTTGCTTTGTCTCCTCACTGTTAGAACATAGGAAATTGAAATGTCTTTTACTTAGAGTAAAAACTGTTCAGCAACAACCAAAATGTAAGTGTGTTATCAACATTATTCTCATCGTGAATCCAAAACACATCACTGTAGATTTCTCAATGGATCCATTAGGGATCCATTTTCTCATCACAGGTGGATGACAGATCTGCTGGTTGATGCCATCATAATACCTGAATTTTGAATTTTGGCCACATTTTTGTCAAACCCTTTGCTCTGTGCAAGTCCTGTGTTTCCTAGTAGAGAAGTCCAATGCAGTGAGGCCCCACACAGCTCTGCTTGTGTGTAGGAAGAAGGGTGGAATTCTCAGTGTATCCATGTGCCACACTATGCTTGGAAACCATTTTGACAATGTTCAAAAGCCTCATCTGGGTACGTCCAACACAACGACACATCTTGCAGCCTTGAACTCTGCAGTTCTCCAGTTCTGCATGCTTTGATATGCAATGAACTCATAAATATGTGTTTATGGCAACAGTGCTCACCAAGCTTAGGACCATGACAGCAAACTTGAAATACTTTGCCTTCGCTGCATGATCAAACAAATGTCTTGAGGAAAAAACAGAGTTATACAGACTATCACACACCTTTAAAGCATATTTCTCACATAATGATAAAGATTGCCTCTAGTATGTTGCTGCTGGAAATGTTCTGCCAGGTTGCTATAGCAACCTTCTGCTATGTAAATTAGCAAGAGCTTTATCACAAGATTTTTAGATTGTTGGATTTGGGGAAAATTTTTGGAATAAGAGCTGAAGTGAAAAATAAGCTGGAGAAGCATCTAAGGGGACCAGTTAGTAGTTAGCCATGGTCCAGTGGCAACTGGATACTAAATTATTTTTTTAAACTACAGTTTTCAACATTATTCTGTTTTCCCCTAACGGTTTGTACTGGCAAAGGTGGTGGCACTTAGGTTGAAGAAATTCCCTTTTAGGCCTTATACCATTTAAAAATAATCCACTTATACTCTAGAAAGGCAGAAGTGCAGAGGTGCAGAACCTGTAAACTTAAGGCACCTTAAGAGGCTAAAAGCCAAATGAGCAACCACAGAAGAAAAATATCTAATTCTAAGATTACCTCAAAGTTGTTGAATGCTCTAAACTTTTGAAAAACACTGGAAGGTCATTTTTAACACTGTTCTGCTCAATAAAATAGCAATGTGACTGCCAGGGGATTCTTTTTCTAATGAGCCTCTTCATTTCAAAATGGACCATGAATTTCTGAATTTTCTGAGTCTGATCCAAAGTATATGGAAAGCCACCTGGTGACCTTAGCTGATTTTGTATTAATCCCTAGTATATTTAGGGATGATTATTTAGTTTACAGATAGTGACGACCTACTAGTTAGAGATTCCCAGCCTCATTAGTGTTCCTCTGTGAAATTATTAGGTTTACAGATATAATACAGTGAAATGCCCAGTCCTTTTTTCCAGGAGACTAACAGACCTGTCAAAGACTAAACTAAAATGTAGGGGAAAAGCAAATTTTTCTTTTTCTTTATAAAAGCAATATGTCTGTGGTTGCCTGATGGTACTTTCTCATGTTAACTGTTGCTGTTATTGACACCGGGTTATTACACAGCAGTAAAAGGAAAAGAATGTATTGCCCCTTGTGGATGGGTTAGCAGGTGACAGGAGCATCAAGAGCAAAAGGTGAAGTGATTCAAAGGACTATCTGTCTGATAATATGTGTCCATTTGCAAAATATTTGAAAACTCCTATATTTAGATCATTGGAGGGAACAATATTATTTTTCCCAATAGAAAACGTTTCAGACAAAAAAGCTTGTGCTGAACTAGCTCTTTCACAAAAGTCTGGGTTTTTTCAAAAAATAGACCCTTTAATGGTATAATTCAGAGTTTTTTCCAGGAATAAAAAAAATATGAAAAAACCATGAGGGAGAGAAAAATGTGATACAAAAAGAACTTTCTAGTAAAAAACAAATTGAACAGAGTCTGTTTTGAATGAGGATTGGAATACATAATATAAGCTTTGATGTGTATATATCCATCTTAATGATGCATGAAAAACCTTTCACATATAGAATTTTGCATTAGTTATTGATAAATGCTTGGCTGATTATTTTGGAGAATTTTATGGCAAATGAGGTGGGGTTTTTTGTTGTTTTTCCACTATAATTATAGAGACTCTGCCTACGTAATTTTTCTTCCTGAAACATAGAATGATTTAGACTATACACCAAAAATAATTGAGATTGCAGGTGGAAATGCAAACACTGATTCAACACAAAATTCACAATAATATTTTCTTTTGTTTATTTGTTTACTGCCTGACTTACATCACAATCTATTTGGTAGAAAAAACTTTGTGTATTAAAGATATATCCTGTTATTTTAGATTTCAAAAATGAAGCTGTCACTGACATTTTCATAACATCAGGGCGATTTCTAGGAAGAGAAAAATTTATATTCCTGATATTTTGCACTAAAAGAAATCCCATCATTTTTATTGATAAAGTTGCCACCAAAACATATTGAGATTTCCCCCTGCTCCAAATCATATATAAGTGACATTTTCATCTTAAAAAAAAAAAAAAAAGCTTTGTGGAAATTTATCTATTAATATTTTCCACTATTCTCCCTTTTGGAGCTATTGTTTCTTATTTCCTACAGGATCTGAATTTGTGCCATCTGCATATCAATGGTCTAATAAATTCAGAGTGCAATCAGTAATGGTTTTTATATATGGAAGTTAAATTTAATTTTACTTTTTTCATTAAAAATATGATCCAAAAATTACTTTCTTGTTCTCATTAGATAAGAAAGGAAAAGTTTGGATAAGAAAGAATGAGGTGAGACTGCTATCTGGTAAAAAATTCTAATTTTTCAGCCTACTGCTTTGTATACTGGCCTATTGTTAGAACAAAGAAAAGGAGAATAATCTAAAAGTAAAAAAGCTTTATAGGGAAAAAGAAAACAATACATTCATCCTTTTTTTAATTAAAGATGTCATAATGAAGAGAGTGACATATTTTCCTAAACAGTTGTATGAGAGGGTAGGACAGAAAATTCAGACGCTTCAAACCTACATTAAAAGACTTGACTTATTTAAACAGTATCCCAGCATGGAGGGCTTTGGAACTACAAGGAACAGGGTAGGAAAATGGCAAGAAATTGGGGAGGAGAGGAGGTTGTTGGTATTAGGATCAAAGTTGCCGGACAGCAAGATGAGTGAGTCTGGAGGAAGAACTTTGAGATTTATTGTGGCCCTTTAGAAAGTTACCAGCATAAAAAAGACTAACGTCAGTCATCAGAAAAATCACATTTCTGAGCATATCAAAACTAAAGTGATGTTTCAATCAGCAACAAATCAAGGATGATAAAATTTGGTGTCACCCATGTCATTATTGATATCAGATGACATGCTAGGTCATAACATTTGACATTGGTTTGGCAGCCTTAATCCGAAACCCAGGTGGTCTGTTTGTCTGAGTTCAGAAGGATTAATCAATAAGAATCAGGCACCTTTAAGGGCTTGAGTGATACTCTGCAACTTCCTGGGCACCCTCCTACATCTGATAAGTCCTGCAGGTAGAAGCCAACAACTATTTGACATGACTGAGCTCATCAAACTTGTAAAATGCTTCTCTGAGGATTCAGATGATTTTGAAGAGAAATTTTGGTACCTTTCCATGTAGACGTAGACAGCTCCAAAGCTTCTAAAACATATGTTTTCTTACATTCATGTAAACTCCATGGTACAGTTTGGGTGCTAATCACATGAGATCTCTGCCCTGGGATAAGTTTTAATTACTTTAATGACTGAAGTCTCTACATTTTATTCTTCTCTTCCCATTTCCCCGTCTGTGCCACTGCATACTTAATCATCTCAGATCTGTGATAGCTATCCTGAATCTCATTACGAAGTCAGGCAAAGAGAAAATCAAGGCAGTAATGCTAATTAGCTAAATCAGGCTCTAACTATATCTGCTTTCCCTTTGCTGTTCAGATATGCAAGTAAGAGACATCCTGAGCTCATTATTTAAAAGCTATGGCTTGCTCTATTGCTTAACGTACTCACTGAGCCAAAGCCCCAGTAGAGGTAGAGCTGATAGATACAGCACTTATTCCTGCTGTCACACTTTGAGAACCACTTCCTCTCAGCTTTATGTCCTCCATGTCATCAGTCATAATTGCCTTTTGCATATGGTCCCATAATCGATTTTGAATTAATGTGGTCAGTTGTGCTTTGCAGGGTGGGCTCCTGACATGTGAGTGTCTGCTGCTCATCAGCAGAGGTTCTTATGCAAGATGTGAAGCTGAGAGAGGTCAGTACTATGCTGATTTATTTTTAAATATTAAACAATCTATTCGTGTCATCCTCTCCTCTGACTGGAAATCAATGGAGCTTTACTATTCTGAAATAGAAAGGCTATCTCGACAAATCAGGTCTTTTCTGTGTGCAATTCAATTAATACAGTACAATGAATTATACATAGCCAGTGAACAAGATGTTTGACATGGTCATAGAGCTGCAGATGAGATTTGGTAGGTGACCTACAGGCTCAGATCCTCCACAGTGCATAAAGACCCAGCTCTCATTGTGGATTATGATATCCAGCAGACCTCACAGCTCTCCTTCCATCAAGATGCTGAAAGCCCTCCCTCTGTGTTCATAATTAATATGTTCTATATGTAACAGAATAACTTGCATGATTAACAGCTCTCCTTTTACATACATGACTGCCTAATAACTAAACAAAGCATTTATAATGACAGAAAAAGGGCAAAGCTGATAGCAAGGTATTATTTTCACTCCTTGTTTCGGCTTTGATACAACAGAGATAATTCCTTTAAATAATGATTTTTAAAAAGTGCATTATTTGCATTCCAATTAAATGCCCTGCGCTTTAACAGTTGAGCAGAATGCTACCATCCCTGTTTTTATACAAGTGAGGCAGAGAATTCTGATTCTGATCCCACTCTGCTAAGTCAAAATCAACTGTACAATAAGAAACAAAGCACAAAGGGCTGAATCTCAAGGCAGAAGTGCCAAAGTGAAGCTGTAAGGCATTATATTAACCCGTGGTTAGACTTTGAACCCTGAGACACAAAAAAATATCCCAGGATTTACAAGACTTTGTTTATTCACAGATACTCAAACCAGACGGAATTACCAGCTCAGAATTACTGATTAAGTCTCTCTGCTAATCACCAGATAATTGTAGTTCTGAACTTACGGTAACTATTTTTGCATCTATTCCTAGAATTCTAATTTTATACTTAACAGAAATTATTCAAGACCTGGATAGATATATATATAATGTTAGTCCTTCCAATTCTGGTAACAAATGATGCAGGTCATTTTACTATCATCTGTCCAGGGCTGATTGCTTATGTGTGTTTACTCTGGATTTCATATCATTTGTGTTACTTTTACAATCAACAGATTTATAAAAGAAACAACATGCATATTTCAGATAGGCACATGTTCTATTACCTACTTGATAGAACTCTGGACTTGATGAAGACATTTTTACTGTAGGAATAATAAACAGTATGATATTATCTGTATAAATTGGGTGATAGAAGAATAAAATACCATAAAATGATACTTTTTTTTCAGGAAAACAACATTTCTTCTTCTGTATCTCTGAATTCATAATATATGTTATATAATTTGCTACAGAAAATCACTCCTGCAGCAGAATGCCCAGCTGTGTCCTTAAAGCAAATTGTTTCATAGGGGAACAGTGCTCTCCAGTGATCAAAGAAGGGAACTGTTTTAGCTATAAACCAGGTAATTTTGGTCTCCTTTATTTTGTAAGCTTTACCTTCTTTTTTTCCACAGTGATTGGTGGGATTATCTTCTACATAAATATTCACATTTTCATTTCCAGGATTTTTTTTCCCCTTTTCTTAATATTTCTTGTGAGGCTAATTGTTTTATACACTTAGTTCTCCTTGAAATTCCCACATCTCCTCACATACACTTCTGAGAACTTAAAGCATTTCTCTGCTAAATTGAAAGTATTAGTGAAGTTTTATTTACAAAACTAGTAATCATTTTTGTTCATGAAAATTATAAACCTATGACTAATTAATCATGACAGTTATTGGAAGTATTCAATTCAAAGCAGTTTGGTTTACATTTTATTGAGAAATAAATTCCTTCAGAATTGTCGACTAAAGAACTACAGAGAACTTTATACAAAGTTTTGCTAATCACATACTCTTAAAGTGTAAGGGAAAAGAAAAAAAAGATAAATCTTTGTTTTCCTGTTATTCTTGTCTCTTTCTAAGAAAGAAATATTAAAAACATGTTAGATCTTCACTTTATGTGAAATACACGTGCTTTTTATCGGTACACTTAAGCCAGTAGAGAAAAGGAACAAGACTCATCTTGACATTTTATCCACCCATTAGTCAGATGGCTGGTTAGCTCAGGCTTCTGCTGTACTCAAAAGAGATAAATAGCTACACCATCCCTTTCTAAGAGATGTGAGAAGAACCATCTTCCAGAGATAACTTAGTGACTAAGGAATGAGCCTAGAGTACTAGTGCAAATGTCCATTTGTAGATGATGATGATGGTGACCAGTTGAGATGAATGTGCATTATGCTGGTAGATATGATCCAAGGTACTAGATTCTGGACCAAGGAAATAACCCAAAAATTGAGGAAAAATCCTCACTAAAACCAGAATCCAAAGCCATATTTTGCAAAACGTGTTTTAAACATTGAAATAGAATAGATTCATTATTATACTCTTTTTCAATTGCTTCTATTTTCACGCAGACAGTCCTGTCAGTGTGAAAATGCTAAGATGCCATTTCATAATAATGGCATCATAATAACAGCATATATATGCCATTTCATATTTCATAAATAATCCAATAAAGTTAATGAGCATCAAGACTGATCATCTTTACTCCCCTTTAGTTATTTCTGTGGAAGATGGATGGTCTAACCTTGGCAAATTTAGTTTCTTACTCTAAAAGTGTTTTCTCAATTTAAAATGGCTTCCTGCAGTGACCAGGAATGTTTCTTGGTACTTTCTCTTCATTTTGGTGTTGTTAGAACTCGCTAGCAAGCAACCATTGACCTCCCACTGCCTGGTGAACAGTGCTTAGGCGACAATTTCTATAAAGTCACAGCTTCAGAACTTCCAGTTTTACACATTCCTTCCTAAAAACAACTCAGTCAGCCAACTGATTCATTTCTAGAGGTGAGCTCATTCCCCTCATCACCATGGGCTGCCATCTCACATGTAACAGCTCAGTTTCAGAACCACATTTGCACTGATTTCTTAAGTTCTCAAAGGGCAGATAATAATCCTCCCTTCTGCCACTATTCACACTCCATACTCATATATATAAATGGTCCATTTGTCCTTAGCTTAATCCAGGTTTAAAATTCCATTAATATTTACTCACATGGTCAGTCTCCTTACACCACTCCTTTACTCCTTCATACATTCTCCATTTCCATTTTCTGCCTGTACTCTTACTCCCGACTGCAATGTCTTAGTGTTCAAAGTTTATAGTATTTGACAGCTACTGATAGCTATAAGTGCCACAAAATTTTTGAAGTTATTGAGAATTGTTGCTTACGTTTCATAGTGGCTCGGTATAAAGAGAATTTTCCTGCTACATTTTTTTTTCCATTCACTCATGTTAGTAATACCACCAAAGTCTTCTTCTGTGGATATTCTAAGAATTTTCTGTCTGTATCCCAAAAACCGTTACTGATTATATTAGGCAAATTTAAAAACCAGTAGCACTTTGAAAATTCTGTTTCTAATCTTATACCCAGATGCTACACAAGTTTTATTTCTTGGGTTACTCTGTATACTAAAAATCACATGGAGTGTACTGAGTTTTACATTTTCTTGTGATTACTAATTTATATGCACTATTTGCTTCTTGCACATCTGCTCTTTACACTAGCTACAGTTTGTATATTTTCATTCAGCTCCCTTTCTTCTGACTAGTTTAATTACAGTTCTGTTTGTATTTCTTTTGATTTTCAGCTTTGATATTAATGTTCATATTTTGTGCCAAAGACTGAAAAATTCTCTGAAGTTAAAAGATTTTAACAGCAAGCCAAAACTATTGGAGAAAGTTTTTATAATTTCAAGTATTCTGAGGAGGTTTTGTAAAGGGTAAAATTGAAATATGCATCAAATTCAGTTTTTAAAGTACTTCAGCACTTGCATTATCAAATCCCATTGTCTTGAAATTAGATCAAATTGCTGAAGTGCCTGCAGAAGATTTAAAAATGCATCATAGGCTTCAGAGTCCCTTAGTGAATGTCTGTACTAAAGATGAACTATTCATGCCCCAAAAGTTGCACCAAGATCATCTACACTGCAGATGAACTATTCATGCCCCAAAAGATCCACCAAGGCTCATTTATTCCCCATCTATTAAACCATTCTTTGCAGACCAGTGTGATTCTATGATTTAACCATTTATACATTTAAGTTTATGCTGGGGAAAGGGAATCTCAATCCATCCCACTCCTACCAGTTTGATGCCAGTGCCAAACCAAGATACCAAGCGCATGGAGAGGGATTACAGGTCAGCAGGAGAGCACCTGAAAGGCAGCACAAAGGAATTCCATCCACTCCCGTCAGTAAGGCAACTTCATCAGAGCCCTAACTCAAACGCCTCTATGAAAATGCACATCACATGGGGAATAACCAGGAGTTAGAGACATGCACACACCTGCAGGGCCATGACCTTGTTGGCATCATGGAGACATGATGGGATGGCTCCTATGACTGGAGCACTGAAATGGAAGAACACAGGCTTTTTAGGAAGGACAGGCAAGGAGACAAAGAGGGGATGTCACCCTCAGCTGTGACTCAGCTGAAGTCCATGCTTCCTTTGGGGATGGATGAGGAGCCAACAGAGTTTATGGGTCAAGACTAAAGGGAGGGAATGGACAGATAACATCATAGTGAGGGTCTGCTACAGGCCACCCAGCCAGGAAGACCAAATGGATGAGGTCACCTATAGACAGATAAAAGCAGCCTAATTGTTCACAAGCCCTATCTCTCATGGGGGACATAAACATCCCAATACCTATTGGAAGGACATCAAAGCAGGGCAAAAGCAGTCCAGGAGGTTCCTGGAATGCAATGATGGTAACTTCCTTCTCCAAGGGATAGAGGAGCCAGCAAGGAGAGGTGTTATGCTGGACCTTATTCTCATCAACAAGGAGGAGCTGACAGAGAATGTGAAGCAGCCTAGGCTGCTGTGACCATGAAATGGTGAAATTTGAGATCCTTAGGGCAGTGGGGAGATCACACAACAAACTCACTTCCCTGGAGTTCAGGAGAGCAGATTTTGTCCTCTTGAGGTACCAGAGTACCTCAAGAGCAGAGTCTGATGGGATCTAGTGGAATGTGTCCCTGACCATTGGGGGTGGAACTCGATGACTGTATATCACAGTCTGTGCTCACTGTGACCCCTCGTTCAGCTTGCCCGGGGGGAGCTGGCGAAATAAGGTATGGGAACGATGGTCTTGCTTGAAAAAATAAGGCCTTCAATAACAAAATAACAAACATGGAAACTGCAGAGTATGGGGGCAAGATCCAAAGACCTGGGGGGCGTGGCCCCACAACCAGGTATAGGGGTCTTTTGAGGGTAATCACAAATGTGAACTCAGAACATGACCTTATTTGTATCAGGTACCAAACCAACTGAAAACAAGAACCAGAAACCAGACCAAAGATAGGATAGTTCTATTAACATACTGACTCCCATGACCCCACTCTTCTCACCATGGCCTGGCTAGGTGTCCCCCCCTCAGTATCCTGTTTCCCATGGCCTTCTGTATATGCTACTGAGGCAAAACCACTATTCATCCCAGCTGGATGCAACTCCATAATTGTTAAGGTCTCTTCCCAAAACCATTCTATGATTCTGTGATTACAACACAGCCTGAATACAGACGACTCTTCATAAGTAACTGATTGCAATAGATGCTGCGGTCAAATCAGCTTCAAACTACATTCCTCACAAATGTTTTTCACAGTTAAGAGGTGATGTTTTCAAAAAGTTGAGAGCTGAATGTCCTTTGACAGGAGAAATTTTCTTTGTTCACACATAATTTTCACATAGAATGACATTCACAGATGAGAAGTGTTTGATTTCTACAGCACTTGAACGCTTCTCATGGCCATACATACAGTGCTATATTGTAGTTCTAATGTTTTAAAAGTCCACTATGCAACTGGAAGAAGAAATATTGCTACTGATTGGATTCCTGAAGACAGAAGTATCAAGTTGTCCTATAGACAATGAAGCTAATGAATATGGCTTTTTTCATATTTGAGTCCTATTTCATTTATCATCACATCACCCTGGTAAAGTTACCTCTTCTCTACAGCAGATGATCCTTTATGAAGTACACACACAGGAAGAGAAAAGCGTGCATTAGTGTTGAACTACATGCATATGAAATGGCTGCTTGTTACTAAAGGGAATGTGTAATGGCTGATTTCACACTCCATTGGCCTCAAGACAGGTACTATTTTGGCCCTTTCTCCCTTTAGTCAACACCACTTTCAGTAAATTTGCAGGGACATCATTAATTATCTTCAAGAATTCAACACAGCTTTCAGTGAGATTAAAATTGTCCAATATATTTCAAGATTATCAAGAAGGGACTGACATACAAACTTATTGGAATAGACTTCAAATTAATCTCATTTCATCAGGAAAAAGATGCTAAATTTTCCATTCACAATAACCATTATCAGGAATTCTTCTGAGTACAAACACAATATAAAATGTATCAAATTGCACATAGGAGTCCTCTGTTAATGGGGGATGAACATTAAGTTTATCTATAAAGAGTTATAACTTTAAAAACAAGGAAACAAAAAGAAAAAAAAAATCAAAAACCTGAATCTGTTCTAGTATGTGCTTGGTTTCTCTTCTCTATTTATTGAGGTCCTGAATAAGTTATTCACCCACAGTTCCCAAAGTGTGATATTTTTCTGCCAACAAAACAATAAAACAATACCACAACATGTTTGGATTTTTTCTGTTCTTTTACCTAGAAGCCCTTCATATGTTTTATTTATATTTTTTCCATCCCAAGTAACATAAAATCAAACATTTATTACGTGCATTTCCAAGCAGGATGCTGAAGGTACAGCTCCCAGAAGCCTCTGTGTTAACATGTAAAATTTGAAAAACCAGAGATTTAAGAGAGATTATTTGGAGCTTCCTCTTGTTGGTGTGTTGACAAAAAGCAAGCAAAGCAGGAATCCTCGCTGTAACTGCTCAGCGGTGGTAATTTGAGACAAAGAAATGATCTGGCACCGAGAAAAGAAGGTCCAGTTACAAGAAGGGGTTGGAAGGTTGGAATCAGGAGTGTCAGAGACAAAACACACCTTGCAAGGGAGTGAAGTTTCAGGCCTTGGCAAAGAGGTGAGATGCAGCCTCAGCATTGCCTTGTTCCTAGGCATCCAGGAACAGGAGAACTCAGGGCTCAAGCTCAGTGGCCACTTTTGTGCAACACAGCTGGCCTGGGGGATGCACCCCCAGCTGGGCTGAGCTGCTGAGCTGCTCTTGGGACTGGTGCTGGTGCAAGTGTATACAAGGAATGTCCTTGTGACCTATATTTGCAGAGTCCATGCAGAAACATGTATTATGATGGGACTTTTAGCAAGCATTGTTCATTAATCATTTTCTGTTAGATTTAAGCACAAACATGTTTAGCTTTCCTTGAGGGGTACCATAAAAATTGTCCAGCACAAGCCTCTTTAGAAAGAAGCTTTATTCAGAGGACGATTTTCAGCTCGTTTTTGTCATAACTGTTCTCTGTCAGGAGAAATAGTCCAGTTTATTAGCCTTTATGGTCAGAGATATTTACCAATCCCCCATCTAAATTTTTATGGTTCTGCAATAGATCTTCATTGAAGTTTAGCCTTACTATATATAAAAATAGTAAAATGTGTCGGTAAGTTGAAAACAACAATATTTTTTTAATAAAATCAGGATTTCCTGCAAGTAGGATAAAAGCTAGGTAGCCAGTGTCAAACCTAGAGACCAAGAAGGTCATTTTGTTGGCTACTGGATGGGCCATGGGGTCCCAGGCAGCTGCTGGGGAGACCATTGAGACTGGGGGTCAGCTGAGACACCCATTTGTGTGTGTGGATGAGCATGAAGGGAATAAGGCCAGGGCATCTGGGACCAGCTACCAGGCAAGTCTGAAAGTATAAGCCTACTCTGGAGGGCTCCATAACATGCCTTTAGAGCTCACAGTCATGCAATATCGTGATCATGGTCATGTAATAGCTGAGACATTTGTACTCCTCACGTAAAGCTATTTTATGTACTAGATTTTTTTTCTTTTCAGTTTGTCACAAAGTGTTTCAAACTAGTGGAACGGTTTCAGTTGAGTCAACTCTGAACTCTTCCTCAGTTTCAGTTGAGTCAACTCTGAACTTCCCCCAGCAAAGGAACATAGTGATGCTTTCTAGGGAAAAGCTAATGCTTTCCCATTCCTTCTCCATTCTCACCTACTTTATGTCTCAAAAGTATTCTACACTGGTCTCCAGACTTGCCATTTGTCTACCATCCTCAGTCATAAAGAAAATGTTTGATGTGAATGAAGGCTTCCAGGGATTCCTAGAGGAAACTTCTTTTCCAGAGAAATAACTAAAACTACCATGGATCATGTATATTGTTATTTAAAGTCAAGTAAAATATGTCATCATGCTAGAAATGTTATTCAGCTTTTAAAAGCTTGAAATTCAGAAGCCCAGGCAAGAGGCACTAAAGGAGAAAACAATTATTTTAGCATGCTGTTGTGGTACAATGATTGTGGCTATGCTTGGCAACTGGTTTCTGAGGACTGCATTAACACAGGAGTGCAGGCAGAGTCCTGCTTACAGCCCTGTTTATCTTAACGCCGTATTATTTCTCTCACTAGAAAGAACAAAAAAGTGTTTAAAAATGTGGATAAAATTCTTCTTCATTTGAATCAGGGATAGCTGTAACAGCTACATCTTTATGGAATAGAAATTAAGAAGCAGTGTAAAGCACTAGACAGCATTGCCCTCATGGATTTGAGAAGCAGCAGGCTGAGTAATTTGCTGCCTTCTGTCTTGTGGTAACTCTTGCACCCTGCATGAGCTAACTTTACACTGAAAATGCATTTGTCATTTTATCTGACAGTCATCTCTCAAGGACTGTCAGTCTATTGGTCTCCTTTTCAGACCAACAATCTGCTATCCTACTGAGAGCACTCTCCACTCCCACCAAAGGGTAATTAAGATTATCCTGTCTGAATGCTTCCTTTCATCCCTACAAAATTTGAAATAAACTACTGCATGAAAAGTGCTCACGTAGGTATATAATTAAATCCTTTAGTAATAATCCCTTTATTTAAGTCAGTGCAATATCTTATCAGTAGAAGACCTGCCGCTCACAATTTGAAGTCTTGATAATTACTCTATTCAGAAAAACCACTGTGCCCACACAAAGCCTTCTCCAGATGGAAGCATATGCAAAGATTTGGCCTGATCAGTTCTTGGATAGGATGTGCGGGTGAGCACTGACTGATTCACTGAGTAGCTTTCCACAGCAGCTAAAATGATGATTCAGGGTATGGTATTCTGGAATATGCTGCATTCAGATAATCAGCTTTTATTAAAGACAAAACATATTAGCAAAGGATACTAAGTGAAATTACTTTTTTTTATCTAACTTTCCACAACCTCAGGGCTGTTGATCTCCTTTCACCTCCTTACAGTCTCTCTGTATTTTCCCTTGCATGCAGGATTCTTCCCTGGCCTCACTCCTACACAGATCTGCAATGCTATTTTCCCTGCAAATAGCTGTCACATTCCACTCTAGAACAAACTGCTCCTCTTTGATGGGCACGGCGCTATTTCCAAATGAAGTTTGCTGGCTGTTATACTATTCTCCAGGGTGAAATGGCATATATAGTCACATAATATCAAATGGAATATTTTCACCTGAAAACAGCTTTGGTCATTTTCTCTGGTGAACGCCTTAACTTCTGGTTGCCAGATCATCCTTATGAGACATGCTTATAAATTCCATACAGGCTCTCCAATATTCTTCTCAATAATCATGAGGCATCTACACTACACCTACTACACTACACAACACTACACCAAGGAAGAACTGGGCACTGAAAGGCTAGATATCATTCGTAATATTGTTATTGCACTAGTTTCTAGCACACTATTAGCCTAACTGAATTAGCATTCTTTCCAAACAATTCACAGGCACAGTTTGTGAATTAGCCAACACAATGTGCACTTTCAGTATAGTTTGAATGTAGCTGCTCTGAATTAGAAGCAAAGACAGTTTAATAGCAAGGACATAGCCAGATTTTACCCCCTGGTCTCAGAATCAGAGCTACTGTCCCAGCCTAAATGTCCCCTTAGGATCAAGTGATCATTTTAGTACGTAGCCATGCACAGTGTAATAGTAAAAGATAGTAATAAGTAATTTGTCTATGTATGTGTCTAACAATCCCAGACAGGTATCATTTACACATGTGGTAGACTCAATTTTAGTTAACAAATCTATCATACATGAAGATACCTTGCAATATGCCTGAGAAGTCAGGTAGATGAGCCATTGTTGTTCCCCTTGAAATCCAGGTGAGGTATAGGTGCCCTCCAGCTCCAGAACTAGGTATGAACGTTTCTAAAAAAAGTCTACATCTCAGTTACTCAGCAGCAAGGTAAAATTAGGTTTTCTGTAGCAAAAGTAAGAATGGAGAGATCTTGCAAGAGGTCTAGAAGAATCTCTGAGCATTTTTGAGTTCCAAATTAAGACATTTCTATTTACGTGTCTATATGGAGTCGTAGGAGTTGATGCATCATTATTGTCAGTAAAGAACTGAGTTCAGTTGATATGTCCAAACATGTGCTTATTGTCACATGAAAATATGGCAATAAGCACAAAATAACCAAGATATTCCACAGAACTGTCACAAATAGCAGTAGACTTATGGAAGACATCTTGTCCATCTGGATGAGTAACTGGGAGCCAAGGATATCTAAGCAACAGCATAAAAATGTACATATTTTCCCATAACAAGTGCTTTCTATGAACATAAACTAATCAGACCATATAAATGGCCCATGGAAAAACGTGTGATGTAGTTGACTTTCAGCATCCTATTGACCAACCTGAAGGTCACAGAGCCCAAGATGGAAGCAAAATTATGCTTTATAATTTTAGCAAAATCTGGGGCTTTCCCCCTTTCTTCTAGCTTCAGGTCTCAGTTAGAGAATATGGTATCACTAAGGCACTAAACAATGAACAGGAATAATTTGGAAAGACTCTTCTTATTTAAAATTTTAGTATTCAAACTCCAGTGTCAGTAGTGGTAGAAAGAAAGTGTTTGTGTAAGATAAAGCTACAAAGGCAGATACTGTTGAAAATAAATGCAGTAAAAAAGGACAAAAGACACATTTTTGTAAAAGAAAGCAACTTTTTATAGTCATTAATTACTAATTACTCCCGAGCAATAAATGAATAGAATAGTGAAAGTTGTTAGTATAATTTCCTATTCATCAGGAATGCCAAGTAGGAATGATCACTTAACATTTGCATATCATTGAAATTAATGCCACTTTCATGTATAAAGAATACAATAAAATGTTTAAAAAAATTAGACTTTAAGCTATCAATTGGCAACACATTAGCAGTTTTCTCATAATTCTTTAAAGTCAGAAAGACACATAACAAGATTGAATTTCAGGATCTTTGACAATCATTTTCCATTTCAGGACAAAAGAAATTGCTATCCATACTCACTACACCAAGGAGAGTTCAGCCTACCCAAGCCAATGGTCATTTTATTTTCAACTCACCATGTGCTATCCTATCCAGTCTTTTGGAATAGCAATTTAATTTACATCACTGTGGATGGACCAACACATCCAGATTTAACCTTGAGCTACCCTGAACTGCTTCTGATAGCCTGTGTATCTCTATTGCCCTTCGTGGAATCATACTAATGAAAATAAATTAATAAATAGCCATTAGTGTGTATTGCTCCCCAAGGGAAGGGGAAGGTGACAGTGAGGCAGGCAGGGCACTGTCCCCTCCAACACAAGGGCAGTTTTACAACACTCAAACAAGAAGAGTAGAGCAGGCTGGTGACAGACACCAATGTCAACCAGCAGCACAGTAACAGCCAAACATCTCTGTAGCTCCCTTCCTATCTCCCAACAGGATGATATGGGTTACAGCTGCACTTTGAGCATAGGCAGCCAGAGAGAGGGGTGTTGCAGAGCTTGTAGGTGTACATGGGCCCTGACATTATTTTCTGGAAAATATGTCATAAATGAAAGAAAAATTCGACATGTAACAATAGTCATAAAACAGGTTCACAATATATTTCTGAAGTCTGAAAGACCAAAAAATTGTACATTTGAACTCATTAATCTGATGTGTTCATGGATTGATCCAATGAGGTCACTCCCTAGATTCCTTCAATGAAACCCTGAAGCAATCATTAATGATTAAAAGTGACATACAGTGAGCACTTCAGGAAATTGCCTTTCTCCCTCTCAGCCCTGCCTCCATAAGGATGGGCAGCCATCTCCTACTAAGGAGGTTGAATATGGATGACCAGTTTAGCAGTATTCTGCAAGTGAGACTGCTCTGAGCAGTCTGCATATGTGGAAGCAGCTGTAACAAGCAAGGTAGATGTCTCTCCACTGACAAAGTCAAGGGTGATTAGATCTCATAACCTGGAGCTGCGGAGCATCTTGCAGCTGCAATCACTCCAGAACAATCAATTTTTTGGGATGCAATTCTATATCATAAAGACAATAAAAGTGGTCCTCTAACATCTTGGACAGAATGTAATTTTTTGAGAAAGATATGTTTAAGTTACAATACAACTGTAGTGACTGGAGTGTTCTGCAGGGCATCCCTGATAATAAACTATTTCTGTGACTTAAATTATGAAAATTCCAAGTTCCATTGCTGTCAGATTAATTTACAGGAAAATGTAAAGACAGAAAATGCTTTATTTTAGATCTGAGTCAGAAACAGAAACTCATGGTGAAAGAGCCCTATTAAGTATGACAGGGTAAACTCAACAATTTTAAACTGATAGTAAGAAAGCTGGAAAAATTCTCCAGGGGAACCCAATTTATTCTCATAGACACGACAGATTTAGGCTGAAGAGTTCTTTTAATGAAGGATACTTACTTAGAAAGTGGAAATCACTTCATTCCCATGACAGGGAAAAGTAGAATAAAAACTGATTTCAAAAATTAAGGGGACTAAGCAAGTACAAGAAAATAGATCAGCCTAGAGTTATTTAAGAGCACAGAAGATGTTGCAATACTCTTCAGAAGCTAGCTCTTTCTAAAATTATCTGTTGGAGAGCTTAAGTTTCCTTCTAAATTATTTAAGAAATAAGAGTGAGTTATCTCACCATGCGGCAAAACCAAGAACTATCACTGATAATAACAAAAGGACTCTTATCTGTAATAAGTTTCAATTTCACAAGAAAATAGTCCTAAAAGCCAGAGTGGTTGGCTTTGAAAACTCTTTTCCATTTAACCACCTTACATTCAGGTTTCTCTAACCAGAGGGAAAAAAAAGAAGCAATTCCTGTCTTAGTTCAAGAGAATTTATCTTTGATGTTATGCTTACAATGTTTATCATTCAGCTAAGTCCCCACGTTTCAAAGTGGAGGTTGCACTGCAACCACTGGAGATAGGAAAAATTGAACATGAAAACAACTATCACTGCAAAGTGCTTTGAGGTATTCCAGTGAAAACTGGTTATTATTTGATATGAATTTATTGCCTACAATAGCATACTCTGTGCACTCAATTTTCCCAGCTTCCTTACTGCTGCCTAGACTGCAGAAATGCACACTCTGGTAATTAGCAGCACATTTTGTGTCCCTAAGGACACAAAAAATATTAAATAGAATACTAATGAAATAATATAAATTTGTGTCATTTCCTTAACAAAATGCACCAGATTAAATCTATTCTAAAACTTACCTCTAAGAGTGAATTTTAATTTTTTTTAAATAGCAGAGAGGTATAAAACCCAGGTTCAACTGAGTGAAACTTTTTAATCCAGATTTTAATACAAATGTATTGAGCATTTTGGAGGGTATGTATTTTGTTTCCTATAAGTTTCTTCACCAAACTCTGTATAAATATATGAGGCCTTGCACCAGACAACTGACATAATGCAAAGTGCAACAGTCTCTGTCCCCTCCAAGGGGACCTAGGCATTCCCACCTAGCCCAACTGTATATTAATCCATCGAACTCTATGTCTTTGGGGAATCCTCACCACCAAGAAGATCAGAAGAAGAGGATCAACAGGGCACCATCAGGATCCACAGAGTAGTGATATTTTCTTCTTAATCTGTCTCTCTCGCTCTCTTTTTCCCCTTCCCCTACTTTTCTATTTCTTTCTCTCTCTGTCTCTTTCTCACACCCATACTTACTGTTAAATAAAATCCATACTACTGACTTTGGCATATGGGCTTGTTTTCACCCTGATTCAGGCAGAGGCTTCTCTCCAATAATTTAAATAACCAGGTCATAACATCTCCTTATAATAATATCAGCAACAAGCTTATGTCCCTAAAGCCATCTTCTACTTCTTATCCAAACATCCGAAAGATTCATTACCTATGACAGGAATGTCAGCCCAGGGTCAGCTTGTTCCTCCATGCTACAATATCTCAACCAGATTTACTTGTAATACTGAGCCATCTTGACCTGTTTCTGGAAGAATTTAGTGAAAGAAACCATCCATGCTTTTTCAACATCAGTGTGCTTGGCAATAATCACCTGAGGTGTTTCAGATTCAAGAAAGATCATATTTTTCTAGTTTCAGGTGTTCAGCATGTGCACTAAATAAAATGCAAATATAACTGTGCAATTCATGAGGAACAGAAGCTTAGCTCAAAAGCATTTCTATCTTAAAGTCCTTGCTAAAAAGGCTAAATTTAAACACCTAAAACAAATAATCAAGTGCTTAAAATATTCCCTAGATTCCTTTATGATTTTAAGCATCAAATAATTTTCAAGAAAACTGTGAACATTACCAGCATATTTGAAGGCTGTATATTTAGAACATGCATGAAGGTGCTTACTCTCAGTATCTGTTAACCTAAATGTTGGGTTAATATTCTGTTGAAGGTGAGACCAATGAGGCAATTCCATATGTTCCCACCAGGTTCTCAGGTGGAGACACAGGGGTATTGGGGTAGTGGATGTTCCTTTGGGAATCCACGCACATTTCTCATCTTATGGACCACATTCATTCTGGACACCTTCTCTCATTCTTGTGCTGCTCCCTTTTTTGTTGGTCTTCCACACATCTTGTTCTATAATATCATGTCTCTCCACCCACAGTCTCACAGCTTTTTTTTCTCCAGTCACTAAAATCAGACCCTCTGTATCTGGCTATCTCACAGTCACTGATGTCCCCCTCAATCTATAGCCCTATTGATGATGGTCTTTGTTTAGTGGATAATTTTTGGGCTATTAATCCATAAACCTAGACAGAGAGGACTATTATTCCAGAAATCCAGACATATCTACACTAACTATAAACCTAATCCATCTGTCCCTACATCCAATATATTTGTTAACCTAGAAAACTTATATAAAAGGTTTGCATCACACAATGAAATCTTCTCCCAAAAGAATTTCTGTCAAGTGCCAAACAAAACGTTTGCCACTCTTCTCATGGAAAAAAGAATCATTAATTGGATTTCCACTAAATGGAAAAAAGAATCATTAAATTTTTTCAATATTTAAGATAAAGCCATGGTAATAATGAAATTCTTTAGTTATGACTAGTCTTCCAGTGGACTTAGAAACCCAAATCATGTATTGGAAGTTTTTTCTTTGTTCCATGGAAAGATTAATGGGAAAAAAACTGCAATATGAGTACCTTGCAAGAAGGACAACTCTATGACAAATAACCTGTTTACAACCTCCTCTCATCTCTACAGCATCCAGTCTCTGTACTATAGCACAGAGATGCAGAAAAACCAGACTCAGAGACATTTCAAGAAATCACTCAAAACCAGGAGCAGACTGATTTTTAAGATAACTGCTTCTTTTGTCTCTGGTGATCATGAAGTCCTCTTTGATTTATTAACAAAATCACAGAATAAGCTGAATTGGAAGGGATCCACAAGGATCCTGAAGTCCAACTCCTGGCCCTGAACAGGGCCATCCCCAAGAATCCCATGTGCCTGAGAGCATTGTCCAAACTCTCCTTGAAACTCTGAGAGGCTTGGTGCTGTGACCACTTCCTGGGGATCCTGTTCCAGTGCCCAACCACCTTCTGAGTGAAGAACATTTTTCCTAATAGCCAACCTAAACTTCCCCTGACACAGCTTCAGGCCATTCCCTTCGGTCCCGTCACTGTTGACCACAGAGAAGAGATCAATGCCTGCCCCTCCTCTTCCCCTCTTGAGGAAGTTGTAACTGGAATGAGGTCTCTCCTCAATGTCCTCTTCTCCAGGCTGAACAGACCAAGTGACCTCAGCCACTCCTCAAAAAGCTTCCCCTCAAGGCCCTTCACCATCTGTGTTGCCCTCCTTTAAGTGCTCCCAAATAATTTATCATATTTCTTATATTGTGGCACCAAAACTGCCCCCAGCACTCGAGGTGAGTGCCCCAGTGCAGAGCAGAGCAGGACAATCCCCTCCTTGCCCAGCTGGTGATGCTGTGCCTGATGCACCCCAGGACACACTCGGCCCTCCTGGCTGCCAGGGCACTGCTGGCTCATGTTCAACTTGCTGTCAAACAGGACCCCCAGGTCCCTTTCCATGGCACTGCTTTCCAGCACCTCATGCCCCAGTCTGTCCATGCATCCAGGGTTACCCCATCCCAGGAGCAGAATCCAGCAGCACTGTCCCTTGTTAACTGCACGTGACTGATGATTGCCCAGTACTATGATTTGCCAAGATCTCACTGCTTTATGCATTAAAATATTATTGTTTCAGTCCTTCACATGTTTTCTCTTGCCTAGATTAAACCCCTTCAAATGCTTCAAGATTTATTCACAGATTTATGCTTTTGCTAGTGATTTTATCTTATTTGAAGTATTTCAGCCTGTTGAAATTGTTTCTCAGAAATTAAAGCTTGGTACACAGAAAATGGACACTAAATCTGGTGATATTTTACTAGTTATCCTGCCTCTTAGACATCAGGTCTCCTGTCAGGACTTACCAGGACAGAAACTATTTGTTGCAAGAGAATAACACTGCTGACTCATCTTTAGTAGCCATTTCAAGGCAACCCTTCACAGTTGCTATTTCATCAATCCATACTCCTGCCCAAACCCAGAGCATAAATACGTTGGTATGTTCACTGTTCCTCTCAGCAGATCTACACTACACAGCTTGTTTTTGGCACAACAAACCACTCAGTCTCTACTTCATATACACATTCAGGACTATAATTAAAATTACAGTTTCATGTTCCATACATTTTCCTCCATCATGGAATACTGGGCACTACTGCCAGTTTTAGGCACTGAAGGAGATAGGCTGTAGATGTGACTGAACAGGAAAAATCTTACAATATTCTATGCCTAGTGTTTAATCTTCAGGATGTATTCAGGGCAAGTGAGCACACAGCTGGGGGTGAATGATAAAAATTAATTATGATGGAACATTATATCCAAATATGTATGTCTTCTCTCTGACAGTCTGTGGCTACTTACAATCTTCCTCATGGACCTCACAAGTCCCATGACCATTATCTTCTTTGAGTTTTAATGACATGTGTATTCTTACAGTATGTAGAAGACTAGTTGTGTGGACAGGAATCCCAACATGAGTTAGAAGAATTAAAAAAGCAAGGAAACAAGTCCACCGATATTTCTGAAGTGAATAATATGAGAGGAGGAAAAAGAAACACAAAGGATAGAGGCTTAGAATGGAAATACCTGGAGCCATGTAAGGTATACCTAAAATCTCCGTGAGTTGCCTAATCACAGGACATTCTACATAAGCATTTCATATTTGGATTCATCTCTGAATTGCCCTCTGTGAAACCTATATGTGTCCCAGTAGCTTCTTGGGGAAAATAAGCAAAAGCAGGAGTTCATCAACAGTGAGAAAAGAGTGGTCAGAGCAACAAGCTCTGGGTGCAGATGCCCAACCACTGTCAATCCTCTTTTAAATATTACTGGCTGCTTATCTGAGCTACGAGCACCATATTTACAGACTCAACAGAAATAAATAGGATTATTCTGAATACTTAAGCTGTGTAACATCAGACATAAATGGGACACTCAGATTTCTCAATAGTGTATGTAGAATGCACATATCATTGGCCAAAACTTCGCAACATATGTACATTTCAGAGCACCACTTTATGTACAATTAATTGAATATTTCTGCACACATAAATAATAAGAAGATCAAGTTCAGATCTGCATTGTGCAGAATTCAGCCAGCTTGCATCTTCACAAATTTGATCCTATATCTGGGAAAAAACTTTATTATTTTAAACAAAGCTGTGTTTCTCATTGCCAAGGTACTCACTAACTTCAGAAGTTCCTTGAAGGCAAGGTCCAACTACCACGAGATTGATTGCTTATAAGTTCTCCCATCTGAGAAACAAATTCTACCTTATGTTACTTTAATATCAGTTGGGGTGAAATTTGCATTTACTTTTATGGAATGACAGGCTTCCCTAACTTCACATAAAAAAGACAGAAGTTATCAGTACTCACTGAAATTATTATGAATTCTACAGACAAAAAGGTTTTGTTAAACTCTGTGCATGTGTGTAATAGGCAAGACAAAACTGGCTTGTGATACACAGTAAGTCAGGAAACCAGCTACCATTTGTTTGACACTCTTTTAGACACTTTATGCTACTTTAATATACAGTTTTCTCTTTAATCCCATCGGATAACATCTCACAATTGTGCACACAGAAGAAAAAATTCATCTCTTAAGTTCCACTGTCACCCACTTGCTAGGTAGTTATTATAAATGGCATTCACATAAAATTGCAAAGGTAAAAATTGCAGAGAGGTGAAACTATTAAGGGAATAAATGGTGGAATGAAGAGGGAATGAGGAGGTAATATCAACAGTATTCTATCAAACTATTGTGAAATTGCTATACTTGGTGAGTCACGATAACTTAAAACAGAGGCACAGTCTTAAGGAAAAGTATAGATCAACATTACTTTTTTCCTCTTTTATTCCTAAATAGGAATATTTCCTTTCTGAACTGATGAAGAAGGTGCATTTAAAAATCAATGTTAACCTGACAAGAACTACAGAGCACATCCATGTCTAAAGGTATTTTATCAGTACATATTGAAAACATTAAAAAACATCTTATGAGACTACTTCCCAGACTATTTTATGAAGAACACCACTGTTTAGACTGCTTCATGTAGCCAAAGAAGATACTTTCTGTCCCAAGTGGTAAGTATACTTATTTCCCTCAATATGCAAAGATATGTTAGCTCTGATCCCTTCAGGCTGCTGCTTTGGAGAGTGAATTTGAAATTATTTATATTGTGCTATTGGTAACAGTTAGGCTCATTGAAAGGAACTGAGTAGCAGGGAGTCTATTTAATTATGGCTTAGCATCAAACCAGGCCTAGTCTTTGTTGTTAGGGTAAAAAAGTACCTAAAAAACAACAACAGCAACAGCAACAGCAACAACAACAACAAGATAATAGTACTGAGATTTCCCGGCACATATGCAGTGAGTTTTGGCTAAGGAGAAAAAAGGCATGGTTCTGTGCTTTTCACATTCTAGAAATACAGCATCAAAAACACATTGTTTGTGATGAAAAGTGCCGCATCAAAAAAAAAGCAAAGGACAACTTCTTTCTTTCCTCTCCAAAAATGTTATTGTCGATTTGACCCCCCCTTACTGAACTCCATTTCTACTTATTGTAATGCGATTTGCATAAGATCTCCTATGTGTTGGTACACAGGAAATCATCTAATTTGCATTCATCTGGTGTCTTTCCCACCACACAACAGCTCAGCTCCTTCCCTTTCATAGATTTAACATCCCAGCTGTGCCGAGGTGTGTAGGGAGAGGGAGTCCAGAGGGCATGTTCTGATGATCACCCTGCCAAAGCAGGACTGAGCCCAGTTTATCTGGAGATCCTGGCTCCTGCTGCATCCATGGATCTCAGTGCAGAGTAATGTGCAAAGTCTACAGGTCATAAACAAAAGAAGCACAGACAAATGGGGACCTGTAAGACATAGGGAACAAAAGACCATAATAATTGCATACAAGAGTGGGAATTTCAATACAACAAGAATGAAAGACCCTTCTACAAATCCTCTGGTTCACCCCTCCACTCTGAGGCAGAAGCAGTTGTATGGCTGTAATGTTGGGCAAGCACTTGTCAGATCTACCCTTCTAGTGCATCAGGATGACAAGTGCACAGATACCTCAGATCTTGGCAGTCCACCAAATGTACTGTTAGAAAGTTTGTCTCATGTTAGTCCTCATTGCTACACAGCTGATCAAACATCCTTATTCTTCCACAGCAGACAAGCAGACATGGAAAGCACAGTATTCCCATATTCTTTGTCTGTTTCCAAGATTTTAGCTAAACATTCTCAGTCTTCTCCAGACTAAAACATTGTAATTCATCTGAGTTCTTTTTCATTCTGAATGTTTTCTATGGGATCAATTTCCTATAGGTAGGCCTCATAGGTTCACAGATGCACAAGGCCCAAAAACGTTTATGAATTCCACTTGATGATTTATCAATGTTGAGTAGAGAAGTGTTTAAAGGCCATCTCTTATAGGATGTACTTTATTTACGTGTCCTTGTTTCATATTTTGATGTTTTGGCAATAGCGTGAAATAATTGACTTGTCATCTTGTGTTTGCTTGCAGACAAGCACTCCATCAAATATCATCCCACAATGATTTCTATATTGACACAAAATCTTATTCTTGTCCTTCACATATTCTTGCTCCCCAGCAGAAGAATAAAATTTTCTTCCTGTTATGTTTAAAACTGGTGAATTTCAGAGAAAATTTGCAAAAATTTCACAGTGAAGCTTCTACTAAAGACTCATTTAATTTTAACTGGAGCTTTAGACATGCAGAATCTTCTGCAGATTTTTTTTTTTTACTACAGGTGAATTTTACTTAGTGGGTCATTTCCTTAGTTACCTTATGTATATATTTATATATCTTACCAATATTTCTATCCATATAGCTCTATCTGTAGAGATACTATATTTTAAAGAACGTAACCATCTCCATAAATGCCTTAATGTATACGCAACTGCATCAATATATCTGTACTTCTTATTAATGATCTTGATCTTTGAAATAGGTTTTTACTGAAATAACTGCTACCAGTTATTTCAGTTATATCAATGTTCTAGTTAACTACACCAGCATGAGGGTAGAAAGAAATGGATCATGGTACAGACACGGTATGCTTAAGGGCATACTGTTCTGATCATAAGTGATAAGAGTTAAGATATTTCTGCCCCAGCTACTTGCTACTGCACAATCCAATGCTCCTATCTCCTGAAATCCATAGCACACCTCTGTGTGTGCCTGTTTGTACCTTGGTCCTCTCAAAACACTGTACTGACAAAAGGCATATCATGTAACCAGAAGTTTATCACTTTGTATGACTCCTCCATCCTCATCCCCACTTGCCACTCTTCAACCTTGAGGTATATTTATGCTGCATAGCAGAATATGGTGCAAGGATTCATCAGAAAGCAATTAATGCCTTGCTTCAAAATCAGAAATTCATCAGACATTCTCAGAGTGATTCTGAGCCCGAGTTAATAAACCTGCTAAGACATGAACAGGAGATTAAGGAGAAATCAAGTCATGATGACAGACCTCAAAGAGCAATACTTTGTGGTGGGAAAGAAGCAAGAAGCTGGAGGCAATTATTTCCTAACCTGATTCAACTCTAGAAAGAGCAGTTAATTTGGTCCAAGTTTCTGCACCTTTTGAAAACACTATAAAACATTTTGGCGTATCAAGGAATGAAAAACTCTATTTTGGTGTATTGAGGAATAAAAAACTATTATTTTCTCAGGACCTTATAATCTCTTTGTTATCTGCCTTAGTTATATCCTACTTGTTCAATAAATTTTGAAAAAGGCAGAAGCATAAGGATCTCAATCCATACCAAGAGATGGAAAAATATCTAGCAGTATTTGCCCAGTGTCATGGTTTGAGGGGGAAGTGAGTTTTTTCAGGAAGTTGTGGTCAAACCAATCAGTGATCAGGCTTGAATATTGACACCTTTAGTGACACCTTTACGCCTCTGAGAACACAGGGGGTTAAAAGCAAGAACTCCCGAGAGACTTTCTCTTTTTGTTTCCGGTCAGTGGAGGAGTGCAGAGCTCTCCCCTGCCCAGCCACGGGCTGGGTGGGGGAGGGGAAAAGCCATGTGGCCGGGCAGAGGTAGGCCAGAGCCCCAGAGAAGAGGGAGGGGGCTGAGGGAATGGAGCGAGGCCAGCTTCCCACCGAAGATGGAAGGGTGGAGAGCTGCTGAGGTGTCTCCCGTTCCCCCCCGCTGCCCAGAGGAAAGAGAGACAGAGTCGCTTTGAAATTTGATATC
>VXBC01000360.1:393959-596862 GCA_013399945.1 Ploceus nigricollis | reverse complement strand
CAAGAGAGACTCCTCTCTCCCTTCATGAGTTGAGAATTGATTCTTTTAGTGATGATGACTTGGTTGGGAACCCGAGGTGTTGTCTGATTGTGGAAGGGTGGAAATTGCGGGGAGGAGGAGAAATGTTTTTGGGAGGTTTTCATTCTGCTTTCTGTGTGTGTTTTCTATGCTTTTGTAGGTTAATAAAGTTTTTTTCTTTCTATCTCTAAGTTTGGGTCTGCTCTGCTCTGCTCCTGGTCACATCTCACAGCAGTTGTTGGGAAGAATATATACTCATGGGTGCACTGGCATTGCACCAGCGCCAACCCATGACACCCAGGGAAACAGTATTAGATCCTGCTGTTATGAGACACAATTAAATGTAAATGTTCTTTTATGGTATAAATACTACTTAATTTATAAGCACATAAAAATGACTTGCAAACTATGGATTTTACACATATTCATAAGAATTCAGTGCTGTTCTTATAAAAACAAGCACAAATGGTTTGTTCTCTCAAGGCTGTTTTTTTTTCTTTCCCTTTCGCCATTAATTGCAGCAAATTTCAAGGTCTTACGTAAAGTTACTGCACAGCAATATGTTCTAATATAGTAAATGCACATGAATGTGTACTCACAAATCCATTTCTATTCGTAAAGCAGTTACACAACCTTTGCTTTAAATTAATTTTTCAAACAATTGAATAGTGTCCAATTTATTTTTTTTTAAATTATTGATTTTACTCATGTTACTTTCAAGGCTTTCTATCTTTAAAATAGAGATTACATCAGTGAAATCCAACTCCATGTGGTTTAAAACTAATATAAACTGTTTCAGTAAACAATATTCCCTAGCTAATGAACTGGAGAACTAGTGAATTGCACCACTAAGGATTTAACATATGAGAAATAAACTTTTTTTTTAATTATATGGCTTAAGAATTGACTAGTGTATCTCAGAATACAGTGGGGAGTCATTGTCAAATATTATTTTCCTACATAAGGCTGTAGGATCAGTGATCCATGATCTAGAATAAAATTCAAATTTATTTAAGAATTTTCAGAGGACATTAAAGATATATATACTCAGCAGCATGAAATGCCATCAAGAGCTCGCATCCTAGAAGCAACATATCTGGATTCTCATTACTGTTCCTAAAGTAAATATCTTGCATGTCTGAAGAGATTTTTGAATTGGGCATAGGGATACTGTGACAGTGGCTGTTTAGCTTCTGATTTTGAAGCATGTAATTTGAGGAAATCTTTGCAACACATTTTACAAGGACAGAAAGTGATAGGAAAAGCGGGAATGGCTTTAAACTGAATAAGGGTAAGTTTAGATTAGGAAGAAATTCTTTGCTCTGACAGTAGTAAGACACCAGAACAGGTTGCTCAGAGAAGCTGTGGATGCCCCATCCACTGGCAGAGTTCAGTGCCAGGCTGGATGGAGCTCTGAGCAACTGGTCTAGTGGAAGGTATCCCTGCCCATGGCAGATGAGTTGGAAACAGATGATCATTGAGGTCCCTTCCAACCTAAACCATTCTATGGCTCTATGACTCTAATAAGATTATGTATGACTGAGGAACTAAGAGTAGTAGATAATGATGACAAGTCACACAGTGTGGTCTGAATATCTTTGTTGGGATTATCCCTTTGAGCTCAAAATTATACAAGGAATTACTAAAAAGGAGATACTGAAAAGTGTTCGTGTTTGGCTTTAAGATTATGTGCACTTTGCAGTAAATGAGTGAACTAATATGTTCTGGTGTCTTGCAGAAGTGGAAAAAAAAACCAAACCTAATTGAATCTTTGAATATGAATACAGGAGTACAACTGAAAAAGGGAGGGAGACAGGTTTCATCTTCAGAAAGACTTGTAATCATTGACGAAGCTAGAAGGACAATTCTGTTCACCATATTTCATCAACAAAAGATTGGGAAAAAAAGTGAGATAGGTATAAAAATGAAGCCATGATAAAGCAGAAAATGCATTACTTGCATTAAACAGCCATGTGATTTAGTTCATTAAGTCTGTTTTATTTCACCAAATGAGTAATTTTTTAGAAAGAAAATAATATATTCAAAAAGTATTTTGATCCAGTAGAGAAGGTCTTGATGACTGGAGAACAAGAAATTTCAGTTAAAATTTACTTTTACGTTTACAGGTGAAAGAAATGGTTCAGTCCACTATTTTTGGTTCCTGGAAACTGATGGCAACATCCTTTCCAAAAGCTATTCTTCNCTGAGGGAGAGAAATATGTGCTTACCACATTCAACCATGAACATGTCATTGATTTCAACAAAACAGTCAGAGAAGAAATTTCTACGGTAGGTGACGTATAAAGAATCAAACTAATGGACTCATGTTTTCTTCTTTTAAGAAGCATTAATTCATGAAAAACTCTCAGTCATTAAGCTAGGAAACATCATAATCACATTATAATGCCTTATTCTGACTAATTCCAATACTGTGAGAAAATAACCACTATGAATTCCTAGGGACAATTGCTGTTCAAGCACACTCCCCAAGATGCTGTTCAGTGGGAGACATTTCTGGTAATTCCTGCCATCCTCACCCACTGCCGTGCTCTTCAGCACCACCTACACAGCCTCTGTAGGGCATTTGGAGAATGGGGTAGGAAGCTACAGCACTTCCTGTGTGTATCCCCTTGACTCCCAAAACATTTCAAACATCACAGAAAATGCTTCTTATAGCTGTTATCTCACAATTTGCAGCCAGATCTCCTCCTACTGGAGAATGTCTTTGCCCCTAGGACGCGTTATGGGCAAAGAGTAAGAAGAGCTTTTCTCTGGGGAGTGGGATAGCGCCAGATATGCTTTGCTCCTGGTAACCTGCCAAGAAGGCAAGAACAAGAACAAGAATGCTCCTCAGAGCCTGGGCTGCATAAGAAGAGGTGGATAAAAGCAAAGCAAGAGGGGAGAAGCTGAAACCCAGTGCTAAGAGGGAGAGTAAGAGAGCTGTGTTCAGGGCACCTGGTTTACAGCTAGAGAGCAGTGCTGCGGGAGGGGCAGTGATGATCACTCAAGTAATCTCACTCCTTTTCCTGCAGGGGATCCTACCTCCTCATTCCCAGTCCCACAGGACTGAACAGAGACTGGGGCAATATTAGGTGCTGTGAAAGCTGGGAATTAGAGGATGGGGGAATCACAAAATTAAATACAGGAAAGGAAAAGAAAAGCTGATCTAATGAGAAAATGTACAGTGTGCGAGTTATCCAGCACTGAGTCCTTGACATGCTAACTGCCATCACCAACACCAGTTTGGTAAATATATATGAAATTATATGCATCAATTTATAAAGAGTCATTAGGTTAGCTAGCTACATCAGCCTGGGCCCACATTAGCTATAGACAGTGGCAAAAGATTGGCTGGACAGGCAAAATGTCTTGCAGTATATCCATGAGGTTTCAGAAAAACCAATCCTGGTAACATGAAACACTTATATTTTCCTTGTATGCATAAAGCACAGGAAGGAAATCTGTTTGTTACCATGGAGCCCACTCTTAGAGTAATATGGTAAAATCCAGCAAAGTTTTATGTGTGATGTGAGAACAATATAGATCTGTGGTTTTCTTAGAGCAACATGGATGTCCCAATGGAGAAATTGATTATGCATCAGCATCCTAGAGAAAACAATGACCAAGAATTGTGGTTTTAAGTGACTAAAACTGAGCAGTGCATATTACCTACAGTCTTCCCATTAAATTAGTTTTGTTTTACAAGTAATCTCTAGAGTAGCTGTAGATCTTTTGTTGACTCCTCCAAGATAAATATTCCATATATAAGTAAGTGGAATATTAATCTAGACAGTATCTGTGAGTGTTGGGGAAGATGAAATAGGGAAGCCTTATGGTTTAGTAAAAGATTTTGAGAATGTAGAAGCTAGAAGCGAGATTGAAATGAAAGCAAACTTTGAAATACCAAACCATAGTNGACTTCAGAGATCTTTTGTCTCCAACCGTCCTGGACACCAGCGTTCCCCGCAAGGGAGATTTCAAGATAGTAGAGCCCTACAACAACTTACTAAGTATTGATATTTTAATTGTTTCCACATTTTCAATTAAGAGTACTTGAAGTTAATATTTTCAATTATCAAATAAAATGAAATAAAATACATATTTTTCATCTTTTTGGCATTAATTTTGGTATAGGAGTTACTTGAACTGAAATATACTTTTCCAGGCTGTTACTAAGATTGGTGTTAATACATTTCTTATTCTTTTTAATCCTAGTATAAAATACAGTGGGGGAGATTGCAATTTAACATAATGCATTCCCTGTCATCTGAGTATATTTTCTTATTTCTTGTAACACTTTCAAGTTTCTTTTCATACATTCTCTTTTTCTCTGATGAAAAAACAACTCACACACTGGGAGTAAATAAATTTTTGTAGTCAATCCAATTCTGAAAAACTGAGATTTAGGCCTATCAAATTATGCTCATGCATTCTGTGGTCCAATACAGGACCCTGGGTTATGCCAACACACCCTTTGTAGGTCCACCTTGCAGCCTACAGTGAAGAACTGATTTGGCTAATGGCAGCAACACTTTAACAAACTCCTCTAAAGAAATAAAACTATACTTCAGTTCTTTGCTCTGACCTGCATATTATTTGGTCCTGAATCTGGTGTCGTACTTTTTTACTGATGATTTGTAGTTTTAATGTGCATTTATCTTTTCACTGTGCCTGGTAAAAAGAGACTCTGTCTTCACGTTGTCTTCCTCTTCCCATTCTAGTCTCCCTTCTCTTCACACTAGGCCAGCATTTTCCTCTATGAAGTCATGCAGTAAACCAGGTCAAGCACTGGTCTTCTCAAAAATAAGCAAGTACCATGTTGTATTTGTATTAAAGTATCATGTTGTCAGAGAGTCAAAATAAATAGTTGGAGGCATAAAGGAGGTAAGAGTGGCCATCACTTTCCAGTGAGTATACTAACTTATGAGCATATCAAAGTACAGCCTCAGAAACTAATTACAGGTAGCAACCTTCTCTTTCATCTCTGTATAAGAAAACTTTTTTTTTTTCACTCTATGTTAGTACATCTTTACACCTCAAGGAGTGTTTTACAATGCTTGCTGAACATAGCATGCTTTGCATTTGTCAGCTTTTTTCAAATGTTTACAGGAGAGTGAAAACCATAATGAGCAGGAGAAAGATGGCAGTGACATATACTGAAGGTAAGCAGAATGGATCTCTTATGGCTCATCTGGCTGACTTCTGGCCTCCAGAAGAATTTGCTGTTTGGAAGAGACAGTATTAACTTCCAAGTAAGTATACATCTATTATTCATTATATGACACCTGCTGCATTCCCAGGGAGTTATTAAGGGTGCAGAAGACACAATTGACTGCCAGCAGAATAAATTGTATATTAGCATCCAGCACAGGTAGGATATGTCTCTTAGTTCCATGCAGAAAGGGAAGATATCAGTCGCACGTGATTTTATTGCAACTCTAAATTTAGTCTATACATTTTTCTTTTTATTTCTTGTGCATACAAACATCAGGAGCTTTACATTGAAGATAAGTATAGGTTTTACAGCTCATCTCTCCAATTCCCCCTTCCAGAATGTAGTTATAAGACACAAGTGAACAACTCTTTTCAAAACAATTTTTTTTCGGTAGCAAATTTCCTTCTTTGACAAATTCCCATTTTGTTGAAATTCTTCAATTCTTACTGGAAAAAGGAAAAATAAAACCACCAACAAAAAATCAATCCATCTTCCTCTACTGAAATGGCATGATATTTTTGTCAGATGTCAATACCCTTGTAAACCATTAGGTCATCCTTTGGTAGTTTTTGACATCCCTTTATGGCATTTCAAGACTAGGCACATAGAAACCCGTATTTTTAACCTCCATTCCCCTTCAGCAAAACACCTTCCACAGTGCCAAATTAGTGCTGCATGAGAACCATCCTGTTTGCTTCTGCCTAGCAAAATATAATCCCTTATCCTGACTGGTGTCTAGGGATGCTACTCAAGTGCAAAATATAATTAACATTATTAATGCACAATTATGTCAACATCCCCATACCTATTAGAGAAAGTTTGTCTTGAGCTTTTGTAAACACAATTAAATATAATAGTCAATTAAGGTGCTGAATCACCTAATAACCAATTGTATGTTTATCTAGGGACTTTCAGCAAGAAAGGACACCAAACTAGAAATACAAAATGAAAATCCCACAAATAATGTGATAAAACAGATAATCATTAAAAGCTACTTAAAAATGTTATATTCCACTACTTTCATCAGTTTAATCCAATAATTTAGAAATTTCAGAAGGGTATTCTGTAAGTTTCTTAAAGAATTAAGCATGTCAGAACTGGTCCCTTTGACTTGATGGAAAGTTATCAAGGGAAAAAGTAACTCTCCAAGAAATCGCCAAGGATGGAGACTGTTCTACCTCTCTGGAAACCTGTTCCACCAATTTCCCTCATAGGGAAAAAGCTTCTAATTCCCAGATGGAGCCTCTCCTACATAAAGACATGTCTACCACATCTCTTCCTCCAACCAGCAATGCTGTGAAGAGCTTGACTGCATCTTCTTCATGGCTTCCATCTGGGTACTGACCAGCTGGTTTTAGGCTCCCCCCTAGCCACTTCTTCCCTTTCTGAACAAACCCACTTCCCTCCGCACCTCTTCATATGGCAAGTGCTCCAGCCCTGACAGCTTGGTGGGCCTCTGATAAACATGCTCCAGTTCATTAATATCTTTCTTGTATTTGGGGTACCCAATCCTGGATGCGCTGGTCTAGATCTAAACAGTGCCGACTAGAAGGGAATACAGCCTAGGGTGTTGTTGCTTTTCTTTGCTGCACACAAAGAAAAGTTTGTTGTTTGTTTGTTCTTTGTTGGTTCCTGTTCAGCTTGCTGCCTCTCAGCTCCTTTCCTGCAGAACTGCTCCCTGGTCAGGCTTCCCGAGTCTTTGCTGATACCAGGAACTCTCCTCTCCCAGCTGCAAGGCTTTGCACTTGTCACTGTTGATTTTCAAAATGTTCCCTGTTGGCCCTATCCTCCAGCCTGTCCAGGTTGTTCTGAAGGGAAACTTGGACACTGAGCATACTGGTCCTTATGTTTTGTGTCATCTGCAAACTTGATGAGGGCACATTTTGTAATCTCCTCCCAGTTACTGCTGCATACTAAATGGGATGTGTACCAGACAGATCCCTGCAGTATACTCGCAAGAACTTATCTGTTCCGTATTAGGTAAAATCCATCCCACTAACCACTCTCTGAGCCTGATCATCCAACTTGTCTTTTTACAATTTAGTTGCCCATCCATCCACTCTGTAATATCCCTACTTGGATATGAGAATATTGTTGCTGACAATGTTGAAAGCCTTGATACAGAAAATCACATCCACAACTGTTCAGTAATCTGAAAATCCACACATTTTGTCATACAAAGCGGTCAGGCCAGTCAGGGCTGATTTGCAAATAATGAATCTCTGCTGACTATGCCCAACCATCTAAGACACCTCAGATTCTTGTAACAAAAAAAAATAATTTTCTTGTTAACCACCCCTTCTGTCTGGTGCTCTGTTTACCCTTCCAGTGCTTCTTGGACCCTAATATTGTCAGCATTCCTCCAGCAGACTGAGGAAGGGCTGGAGGGAATGTGAATGATGTAGTATTTCAGCAGCACGTTGATTATATTCATGGGAATCTGAGAGTCCACATGGAAAGCTAGTTTTTGCTTCCTTTTTACAGCCTGCTTCCTTCTTACTCTTTGCTATCTACTATGAAAATTGCACAATATCATTATCCAGCCCCAAATGGCATGAAGATTTCTGTTTTCTACACACTATGTATGTTTGCCAGGTCTATACCACACACAGTACTTCCAGAGGTTAAGCTCAAACAACTCAGACAATAAACACCCTTGTAACAGACAATTACTGAAATTGCAATATTGCAAGGGCAATATATGACCCTGCACTGTCAACACAAGGCCTTTTATTAGAAATGAAACAAAAATCACATTCACTTGGCTCCCAAACACATGACACAAACAGTGGAAGAGCAGCAGTGATGTTTAGTGAGGAACACTTGGATCATATCCCATGGGGTGCCAGGGCACTGGAGTCCCCAGCAGGAACAGCACACTGCACCCGCCCGTGCTGCAGCTGCAGGCTGATCACACTCCTGGCCTCTCACTTCATTTCTTTTCACTAGAAATTAAATAGGAGGAAAAAAAATAATCACTTCCTATGTCTTACAGTAACAAAAATGTCTGGAAGCTTCATAACAACATCAGAAGTCAGAATCAATACCCTTTTGAAGAATTTTGTGCTGTTCTCATGAAAAAAATCTTGTTGTCCCAGAGGCTGTGCAAGAGGCTAATCCACACACACAGTCGAGGCATTTGATTTATATATAGTCCTGTGAAGAAAGGGGATCTGGATGGCAATTCCACAAAGCCAGAACACTGACTATAAAAATCTTTCAGTATTATACATTTTAGCAAACAAAGGTAATCATGTTCATTGGCTACAAATTACATTGTTCTCTTATTAAATAGTATTCTGTCTTCTACTGGTTAAATGATTATCTTACTTCTCCTGCTAATTAGTCCACATA
Organism: Ploceus nigricollis; assembly: GCA_013399945.1. Lineage (NCBI taxonomy): Eukaryota > Metazoa > Chordata > Aves > Passeriformes > Ploceidae > Ploceus > Ploceus nigricollis. The sequence continues at coordinate 588,275 of VXBC01000360.1, read as the reverse complement.
CTAAATCCTCCTCTTCTGAGCTGGTGCCTTCCTTGAGACAGTGGTTCTGATCCCACCCTTTGCATAGTTGGATGAGATGGCTTTGTTTTATTCTTCATAAGCTGGCATTATCTTGGTTGTTTCCCCACATGTCCTTGGCTCACTGGTTCAGTTATGCCTGGGTTCAGAAACTTCTTTCAATGCATCAGCTTTCTTCTATTCATTTCTCTATAGCTGCTGCATTACTGAGACATGTTAAATGTAATTTATTTCTTTGGGAGCCATACATCAATATTAGAGTATGTCAAGTCTAGTGTGCTGAAATAAAGTATCACAGACAACTGAAGGCTGTAGTTGTTTTCTTCATTGCCTAATAAAAGACAAATCAAAAGTCAGTGTGAATAAAAGCTTAAGAACTCTCTTTACTTCTTCATCAAAAGTGTCAGGGATCTGTACAAACACAACTATTAGTAATATTTAGCCAATGCACATGCTACCACTATACACACACTGGCTTCAAACACATCCTTAGACACCAAAACGGAGAGTAGGCTAGAGAGACTCTTGGAATCTTGAAGCTAAAGACTGAATATCTGGCCAACAGTCTAGACCAACTCAATACTTGGAATGCCTGACGGGGACCATGGGTACCTGCGGAAGATTTCTACTAAGTTCTGACAACACAGACATCTTAGAGGAAGCAACTTTGACTCATTAGCATCACACTGTCATAGGCAGAAAGCTGTCATGTGTCAGATGAAAGATGTTTGAGCCACCCTAGTTAAAAAGAAAGTCTGGTGAGAATAGGGAAAAGTCTCAAATTGTTGTTATGTTTCATACTTACATTCTTTTCAGGAATGGAATGACTACTATGGCAATATTGTCATATGTGCCTGCCTGCAAGAGGAGAAAGAGGTGAGAAAAGTTCCCTCCTCATTGCCTTCCTCATGGAGCCCTCAGCCCCTGAAAAGATTCTGGAGAAGGACTAGTGACAGACTGAGGTTAACTGTTCTGGGGGAGCTCTGGGGATAGGCCTGCTGTGTTCAGGCCTTTTCCTGATGAAGCTGCCAACAATTATGCCAAATACAATAATGTCTTTGCAAGATGGGTAAGTATTTTCCAGCCTCATGACTACAGTTTACACACTTCTTGGCATGGAAAAGGTCATGTAAATACACACGGAAGCAAAATAGACATTTTAAGGGGATAAGGTTTCCTCAGCTACCCTTGGATATGTATAGAATCTAGCACTATGTCATTTAGCAAATGACATATGCAAAATATATTAGTCAAAAATACATGCTCTTGAACAAGACAGATGTTAAAAGTTCATAACTTCAAGTTTAGATTTAGTATTCAAGATCTGTCATTAATTTGCTATGGGACTATGTTGATAGTTTTCAGGAAGGGCACTTGGACATCCCTTACCAGCCAGAATAAACTGACGTAGTCACTGCTATTAAAGTAATTTAATTTAGCTGTTGTATGAGTGAAGTTTCACATTGACACATGAAAAGCATAGAGCAGAATTTTCCTTCCTAAAATAAAACTGATTTTCCTGACAGATGCCTGTGTTTCACAACAGTAGCCATGATGCAACTATGGAAACTAACTGAAAAAAGCATTGAAGAAAATGTTCACTATAGGTTGGATAAAATAAGTCAGATAATATATTTTGATTAGTAATTTCCTCCCATATTTGATACTATTCTTGACAAGTGGGCGACAGCATAAAGAGGAAGGAAACAAGTGTGTCTACATGTCTAAACATGAAATTTACTTAATTATTGTAACAAGAAGGTTTAAGTTATGCATTTGGGCAAAGCTTTTTAGCACATATAAAGAAACAATTGGATGTATTGCTTAGGAGCAAGCTATAGTTCTTATAGCTGCATTTTAAGTACAAGTAAAAGACACACCTATTGGTGTGAAACTGGGATTCTGAGTCATATAGAAGCCTCATTTTTTCATTTATTTATATGATGTAAAACACAGCAATTACAAGTCTAAGCTTTCTTGAAGAGAAAGGGCAAAATAAGACTGTCCTTCAGGAAGTCACATGTCTACCAGGACAAAAAGCCTCCACATGATGAAATCTGGAGGGTAACAAACGTGAAGAGATTAAAGATGAATCGCACATAATGTTTGTAACATTGCAAAAGCTGTCTGGCACTGCACATTTGAAGACCATTATTTTCAAAAGCTTTTAAACCAAACCAGCATTTAGCACTTAACCCTTCCATTTAGAAGCTGTGGAAAGTAAGACACCTAATTAATTAGGTGTGGAAAGTAAGGCACCTAATTAATTACCACTAAAGGCAACAGAGGGAAGTAAATGCTTGCAGATTACCTTGTTTTAAGAGGACTGTTTAAGCTAGGTGGTTACCACTGATCTCCACAGAATATGAGGGCAGTCAGCTAGTACTAGGTACCTCTTTAGCAGCTGTGATTGCACAAGCAGAACCCCTTGCAGAGATTGTGACTTGCTTGCACTTTTTCACGTGAAAACATATTTAGGATACCTATAAGATATCTCTGAAGATACCAGAATGCTACTTTTAAGACATATGACTAGATCTTAAATTGAAGGCATGTGATGGGCTTTGGATGCTTGAGGAGTGTACCATGGGTCTCTGAAGTTTCACCATTACTGTCCCTTCCTAAGATCTGCTTTAAAAAGTATTTACATTATGCTGCTCTTCCTTGCCCCTTAAGAAACACCGTATGCACAGGGCATCCTGGTTAACTGTATCCTCACATTCAATCAGGTGAAAGAATGTCCCTGTTCAGGTGATTTCAGTTACTACACAGAAACTTGTTAAATTAAGTGAGAACATTTCTTTCAACTTCACTCAGAACTACTGACAGCTGAGACAGATTAAATGCTAAACCAAAGATGGAACATTTAATCAATCACAAAGTAGTTTTCTGTGAAGCAGGGAGAAGATAGGAGAGATGACTACATTCTGTAACTATGATGCATTTGTGTGTTTTTGTAACACCCTTCAGCCAACGATTTTACAGAACTTCCTGGCAACTTTCTGAAAGCTTTTAGACTAAAAAAGCAGCAGTAAAGTCGAAGAAAAATAATCCTTTTCTTTCCTCTTCAACCTCTAATATAATATTTGTTATTTTCTAACCCAGATCCATGAGAGACAGAGCTAATGAATTATTTGGAAGAAATTAAATTCAGTTTTAACTTAAATGAGGCAAAAAACCTTCAGGAAAGAATAATCTTGGAATATATGTCACAGACTGCAGCTAGCAAAATAAAATTAGTATCAGTGTCACTGGTGAAAGAACAACAATTGAATTCCTTCAGAAGTTAACCAAAAATGAGATCTCACCAACCTACATTCTGTTTGGATTTGGATTTACATCACCTGACTGCTCTAGTGTCCACTCAGGGACTTCCCGGCCGCTCGGACATGGAGGTGCAGCCCGGGACACTTCCCAGTTTTCCAGGGAAATCCGAGGAGCGGCTAAGTAAAGCTAGTCTCCTTGCGGAGGGGCTTTCGACGACTGCGACGAGAGGAAAGAGCCGACTCTTTCTGGGGTTCACAGTCCAGGTTCATCGAAGGCAGTAGAAACTTCTCACCCCAGGGAAGAACATCCAGCAAAGAGCAGTAAACAAGGGAGTGCAACATCTTTTAGCTGGGGGAGGAGATAGGGGAGGGGTCTTCCACAGGGCCAATGAGGGAGTTTGGGGGAGTGGTATTAGGGAAAATGGACATGGGGAAATACTAATAGGAGAATGAAGGGGAGGCGATTCCAGCTTTCTGGCCTATCGCTCACCAACCTAGACAGAACTTTCTGGATGGAAGGGTTGGCCACCGAGTGACGGGCAGGTACGGGGGAGGGGTTGAGGGAATGACTCGGCACTTTTTCCGTGAACAAAGGAGGAGAGAGGAGAAGATTGATACTTAACAGGTAAGGAGGGGGAGGAGGGCAGAACCGTTGAAACAAAGGTGTAGGGGGTGTGAGACTGAATCATACAGAGCCTAATACAACTTAGGTAACGCAATGCAACAGATTTATTTATGCAAAATCCACTCATTATTTGAAGCAGCAGAATCCTACCAATACATGATCTAGTTATGATCTAGAAGCTCCTACTATATGCTGTAAACAGAATGCGTATAAATGGAGGTACTTTAAACTGAAATCTCAGGTGCTCTATGTACTCTTGTGTACAAATTTTACCCAAAGTCACCTATAGCTCTCAAGGAGAATTAAAATGCTTAATGAAACTTCAGTAGTACAAAATCTGTGAGGACTAAGGCTAAGGTAGGTATGCATAAACTCCATTAGTCTGAGATTTTGTTTAGCGCCATCAGTGACATAGGCATGCCAGTAATAAGCATGAGGAATTTTGAAGACTTTTCATACTGATAACCAAATGACTGTTGGCAAGAAATTTTGTCAAAGAAATCCTAGAAACAGAGGGATGTAGACATTAAACAGTAAAACAACACCTACCTTAATCTGAAAGCACAGACAGTGGAAAGGAAGGAAATCAGCCAATTTGTGCATGGAGCAGCCCACAGGTGAGGAAAAAATCTCAGGGAAACTTAACACATGAAGCTCTCTGGAGTTTCCTCAATGTGTATCATTGATATCTTAATTATTGGTAGCCCTATTTGATTGGTCATGCATTAAAAAAATATGCTACTGTCCATAATTATGGTTTCAATAACAGTAGATTTGGTTATGACTACAAAAATTTTATTAGGAAAGAAAATTATTTTCTAACATTTTTAATTTGAAATTAATCTAGATAAGTGTCTGAAAATGCAGATAAGGGCTATTAGCATATTCAGAAATACTTATCACTAATATCCACTGATTCTAAAAATCTCTGTATTGGCACATATTATTATTGCAGAGATTTTGCCATTACAAGATGTACAGATGTAGGACAGACAGATGTTGTTATTCTAGTAACAGAGAAGTAGTTTATAAAAGAATACTTAGAGTCAAAGCAGACAAATTAATTTGCCATATCAGCTCATAACACAAAATATCTGTCACAAGCAGCAATACCACTACAGTATCACTGCCTGACCAAGACAGCATCAGATGCATTGCTGTGACATGCTCAGATAGGCCTAATAAGCTGCAAATCTAGGAGGTATAATATGTGGGATTGCTCAAGTACGTAATTATAAGACATAACTTCACAGACAATTCTGAGACTATATTTTTGGATGCTGTAAATATAGCAGCTAGACTGAGAAGACAGCCAAAGACAAGCAATACCATTGCCCACAAGTTCTAAAGGAAATCAATTCATGCCACATGTAACCATGCAGTAAAAACTGTCTCAGTATCAAGCATGGAAAGTAGTAAACATGATGAAAAAATTTTAAAATTACTCTGGTAACCCCAGTGAATTAAATCTGAAACTGTACCAAGCAAATTATTAGAAAGTATAATAAACCATAGAATTAAAAAGTTGATACTTGGATAAAAATATCTTATGGAAGAATCAACATAGCTTTGTAAAGAGAAGCCATACCTCACAAATAAATTGTAGAAAAACCTAACTGGTATAATCCTCCAGGATCCTCAGAAAGCACTCAGCAGGGTTGTCCACCAAATCCAGTTACAGGCAGTAAGCTCTTATGAAGTAAGAGGGAATTCCCCACAGGGATAAAGATCTCCTTTAAAGCTATAAAACAAAAGGAAGGCAAAACAATGAGTTACTTTATTTTTTTTCCTTCAGTGGGAGGAGGGAAACAACAGGATCCTCTAGATGTCTGTGTGAAGCTTTGTACTTCAACATGCTCAAGAATTATCTGGAAAATGAAAATGCTTAAATGATTTGATTTTCTAATGCCACTAAGTTATTCAGGGCTATAACTGCTGCAAAAGTATAATGTGTGGAGTTGGGGAAATAGCAAAAGAAACTCATGAAAATGAGCAATAAGAAGTGAAAATCAGTCTAGATAAAATAAACTAATGCACAAAGTGAAAAACAGCCTTACCTTTATATTTTCATTGCTGGATTCAGAATTATCTATCGCTACTTGAGAATAAGATCCTGGTGTTTTCTTGCAAAAACCCGATCTCAGCTGAAAGCAAAGCCCATAAAACAAAAAATAGAAACAGAAAATAATATAGGACAGCTTGTTATATTTCCAGGGTGCATCCACAGCACAAATACATTGTGCTGCTTTGGTGTTTCTCCACTCTTCTATTCATAATGGGTAGAACGTAGAGAAGGTTGAAATAGAAACTGAGGGATGGAGAATGAGATGTTCAACTGCTGCTGCAGGTGCTTTAATTGAAACTCTATCTTTCTTTTCAAAGAATTTTGCTTTACAGAGATGCCTATGTTCTACATATGCCTAAGTTTTATCCTGGCATCCTGAGTACCAACAGATCTGCTCTTGGTCCATCAGAACTGCTGTATGAAGCAAGCCAAGGTATGAAGGCTCCTGAGCTCCACATGAGCTGCAGTCAGGCTTCTGCAGACTTTGCCAAATGCTGTGGGCCATATGCACCAGGCTGAGCTCTTGAACCAGGAGGGAAGGTGTAGCTTCCACTAATTCTCCCCGTGGACTCCTTCTTCTACAGGCCATGAACAGCCATCAGTCGTCTCTCAGAGGAATGAGTATGAGTAGGTCCCTCCCAAAGAAGTTACTCCATTCTCTCAAATTAGCTACATATAAAAAATAATAATTTCAGTGTAGCACCAAAGGGAACCTAAAGCTATCAGCTCACCACAATGCTACCACCTCAACACCACAGCTCCTAAACTTTCCTGTCTGTCTTTTGATAGTGGGAATAAGCATCTAAACTACTCAAAAAATTATTTTCAAATTGCATAATGTAACAGCAGGTGGCACTGTCACATCAAAACTTGTACAGTCATTTCCTGTTCAAGCTGAATCAGATTTTACTCCTAGATAATGGCACTGAAAAGTGAGTGACAAGCAAATTTGCACATTATAATTAAATATCATTTCCTAAATATTCTTCTGCATTTCTGATCAACCATTTGAGTCTTGCAATGTTTTAATCCTTTGATTTGAGCTATTACATTTGCCAATACACTTGCAATGATCCCCTTTGTTCTGTTTAGCCATCCTTGCAGTTCTACATTCCCTGAAGAAATAAGCTGAAGCATACATAACTATTTCTTGCAAAACTGCTTAGCTAATGAGACACAAGACTGAAATTTCCTCTCTCTTCAGATACAGTACAATGTATGAAAGCTGTAATGACAAAGAAAAATCAACTTTGACTGTTTCTTGAAAGCAAAAGCTTTTTAAAAGATTTACCAAATGGCTGGAAGTACTCAAGCATTTCATGAAGGAGGAGCAGGAGCAGTCTGGCTATTCTGCAATACTGATATCTGCAGCCATAACAGTTCTATGTAGAAGTATCGTCTGTAACGATACCCTGGAAAAGGCCCCAAACCACATGCTCCATGTTTGATATCTACAAGAGATATTTTACTTTGTATTACAATTTTAAAAATGAGATTATTGACTCATATAATGGAAATTTTGGAGCCAAGACAGAAAACAGAAAAATAATATCAGATTTTAAAAAGAATCATACTACTTGAAGTAGGGATTTGTAATACATGGGTAATTATCCATAATAAAGTTAGAGAGAATTTTATCCCAGAGGAAACTTTGATACACAAACATTATTTTTGGCCTGCACTGGAAAATATAGATTATTTTTTAAAAATTCAAAAATTTAAACACTGCAAGAGTCTTATAGAAGTATTTTAATCTGCTATTAAAATTATGCTATTATTATGTATTTGAGTTGTAACTGAAAAGCCAAGTTTGTGACATTTTGGCTTTTTGGTATATCTTACAGTTATATCACAGGCATCACAATACAAAAGAGAAGGCTAGATTCAGCCCCAGCCTTGATCTGGACCCCTGTGCAGCAAATAAAATGTGTGACATTCCTCCACCATTGCTAGATGTCTTCAAAATAGATCTAGGTCTCTTCAGCAGCATCTGTGTGTTCACTATCCTGTTTCTGCTGGCATCCAGAACATGGAATGAAGTGCAACAAACAGAAGCTGAGCAGGCGGGTTGCACCACATGACTTCCAGAGGTGTCTTCCAACTTCAATCACTGTGATTCTGTCATCCCAAATCTTTTCTAATCAGGATTTGCTAAATGAAATTACCAAATAGTAGTGGCTTCCATATAACAGTAGGTATATTTTTGTGCACTTTTCAAGGGGTTCAATTAGATTAATTCCCCAGGCTCTCTGTGTTGTTAATGTGTTATCCCTGTCCCCATCTGCTGTAAGAAATCTACGGAGATGGTGTTCAAGCCAGCTGTGAGGGTGTGAGGATGTGAAATTCTTGTCTGTTGCTTCGCTTCTGGGCTATTCAGGATCCCATATGAATATACTGCCTGTGGAAAAAGCCATAGAGGCAAAACTCTTCCTTTTTGTAGGATGTGGACTGAACATGCCATTAGCAGCGCAGGCACCATTGCGCAAGTGGTGCACAAGCAGATCTTCATTGGATCTCCCAAGGGAAGGCCAAATCTCACCAATGCTGCTCCTTCAAATTCCTGTTCTTCAAATTCTTTTAGTGAGGGTCAGCTCTCTTTCTAGTGCTTTCAAAATTTGTTTTTTGTACCAAAACTCCTCTCAGAAGTAGGAAGTTAAGGACTACATAAAAAACCCAAGAAAGCAAGCAACCCAAGTGCTTCAATCTGTAAAGCTAGGTCCCTTAAAAGCCAGTTCATGTAGTTTCAGGAGATTTATGTTCTAAGCTATTCTGCTGCCATATAAGATTGAACCAAAGTAAAAAGAAATCAATTGTACAATTTAAATTTACGCTAAATTAAATTCAAGCCCTACTGTTTTAAATTCGTCAAAGGACATATATAAACTGTTGGGTGAAGAGCAGAAACAAGTATTTGCTATCAGCAAGACCTTTCCTTCAGGTAAGTTAGCAAGCCAACTTCCCAAATGCATAAAAGTAATACCTCAAGACGAAGAAGTTTATCCTACTTTATTGCATCTTGTTCCAATTTATTCCAACCAATAATCTGGCCCAATACCTTTAAACTTGCTCATACAACTTTGTCTCCCAATTATATTTCAGTGCTAATTACAGCATAGCTACCTAGTTAGGTGGTGTATTTAATATGTTAGCACATTTTTCTCTTTGACAGCTTTCGAAAGTACTGGAATGTTCTTTCTCTCTTCTGTGCTCCAAAGTGTGTACTATTGTGGTGCTGGTATTCTGAATCACACTGCAATGCTAAAACTACTAATCTTGTAATATATGAGAGCGAGCATTTGGGATTTTATTTCCACCAGTACATTTTACATGCTTCTTTAGTGCAATCAAGAATCACTGAGATCTTTAGGATGGTAAACAGAAGATACAGGCCAGGAAAAAAGAGTATTTTCTTTTAAGTCTTCTGGTGTACTGTATTTTAAGAATTCATTAATGATTCACTAAGTGAAGCTGATAACTTACAAGCAAGAAAAAAAAAAAGGACCAAAAAGAGCTGGAAAGGAATCACTTCGGACAAAGTAACATTTATTTCAAGGAAATATTTTATTTCAAGTAATATTTTATTTCAAGGAAATCCTTTGGGTAGGGGAAAATTAATAATTAGCTTTAGATGAGATTTTTTTTGAGGCTTGACTTCCTATATATGAAATTTTACTCATTCACTACAAAGTATTTAAATTCTTTTAACAAAGATATTTTTGGCTTAGCTCACTTTTTTAAGTGCAAGTGCCATTTGATATTTCTAAGGGTACCTGACATACCTGCTTAGAACTAGCAGATGTGAGGCCAAACATGTAAAATATCTGTGCTGCCCAAGGAAACAAGTGGAGGCCAAGCAGATGCCTGTCTGTACATGTTGGGTAGTCTGAGACGCACACAGGAAAGTAACATTATGTGAAGACGCAGTTGAGCTGAATATGTAAGCTGCAGGAAAACAACAGGGAAGAATAATTTTAGAATGATCCTTCTCCTATCTATCCAGAACATAAACACTCATCTCGACAATTTGAAAGCTGATTTAGAAAACAGAAAGGGAGGCACACTTTTTTAAAGTAACATAAATTATCATTAGCCACAGCTAGAGACAAAATTTGCTATAAACTACATTTTAAAAAATGAATTGTCTTAGATTTAGTTAATGACACCCAGTCTAGACCCTCCAGCTGGCAGCTAGAACTTATCCATAGAACTTAGTTGGAGCCATGAAAAGGGAATTGTTTTGAAGCAAATAAGAAGCAGAGATTTCCTTCACAGAGAGAGAAGCATAAAAGGGTTAGCAGTCATGTTGCTGAAGTAGCTCAAAGCAGTCAGTTTTGATGAACAAATTGAACCCTGAGTCACTGGAATTACTCTGGAAGTCATGAAAAACTCAGCAAGAAGGAGTCAATATTATTAAACCTGATGATCTCAGGATAAAAAATTTAGAAAGGGTAGTGTCTGTTTAGTATAGAGAAGACTGAAGGGATCTCCTTAATACATATAAATATCTCAAAGGCAGGTGTCAAGAGGAAAGCACCAGACTCTTCTGTGGTGCCTGGCGACAGAATGAGGAGCAATGGCCATAAAATAAAACACAGGAAGTTTCAGCTCAACAAGAGTAAGAACTTCTTTATGCTGAGGGTGGCAGAGCACTGGAACAGGCTGTCCAGGGAGGTTGTGGAGTCTCCCTCTGCAGAGACATTTCAAACCCACCTGAACATGTTCTGTGCAATCTGCTTTAGGTGACCTTGCCTCAGCATTGGAGTGGGACTGGATGATCTCCAGAGGTCTCTTCCAACCTTAGCAATTCTGTGATTCTGTGAAAGAAAGGTAAGGCAATGCAAGACAAGGCTAGAAAAGAATATGAAAGCTGACACTGGGAACAGGACACAAAACTGACATAAGGTGCAGCCACTGGCTGGTTTTAAATTCTTCATGCAGAGGGGAATTCAAGTCAAAATGAAAATTAAACTTGAAAGACAATACTTGTTCCAAAAATCAGAGATATCTAGTTAAAACTGATGAATTAGATTAGAACAACTTTTTTAGTTTTATGAGTAGAATTTAAAGCAAACAAAATTTAGTCAAGATCACTGAAGTTGTTTTGTGGCAAGCAATGATAATGTACAGAGAATGAAAATTCATTGTATCTGTGAATTCACAGAAAATTCATAGCTTAGTAGCATTTGCTCAATATTTCTCCTCTTTACTTTAAAACATTTTTACTCATTAAGCAAAAATTATTCCTACTATAAATGATCAAGTAAAACACTAACAAAGGCACATAAATATAACTATGCTTTCAAAGACAAATCAAAATGGATTATTTTGCAGAATCATATCCCAAATATTTATCAAACACACAGTCTCTTTTATTAGGATTATAAATGTTCAATTAAAGAAAAGCATACATGTGTGCTTGACTTCACAGGTTCTTCCTGAAATAACTCCATTTATTTGCATGTTAAAGTTACACATTTTCTTCTTGATGACAAGTTTTACAGCATTTGTAGATGACAGTGCTCTTGTCAGGAATAATTCCACTGAGTCAGAAGTTGAGAACTATCAAGCACAGCAGCATGATTAAGGCCAATGGAAATCAAACTAGAGNGATTGAAGACTCTTTTCCATGGACAGGGATCAGAGACAGTGTCTCTCGGGGCTCTGTACAGGGGGGTTCCCAACCCCCTGCCAGGGTCTCAGACCTTCCAGGGCAGCCAGAGGGATGCCCTGGATTCCCACAAGTGGAAAGGAAAGAAATTACAGAAATAAAACAGTTGTATGGGAAAGAGAATGGGGAAACATGGCCATGAGCCGTTCAGGCTTTCTACCATTCCGTTTAGGCAAAGTCTTGGTACAACACAAACACGATTACAGAAGAAAAGATTTGGATATTACAATAGAATACCCTCATTCTTCTGGATTCTAATTCCTTTTCATTTGTCAATATGACTGTAATATTTTATGCTTACTCAAGGTTATTTGTGGTTTTATTGACACTTAAGGTTATTACTGCCATTATATACATTATTAATAATAGTTTGATGTACAGTAGTGTCTAGAGGGGAATTGAACTGTATTTGCTCCCAGACAAGCTGAGAACAAGGCTGTACTTTAAATACAAACCTTAGTTCAAGACACAGAAGCAAAAGACCAAAGGAAGTAGAGAGGATTTCCTCCTGAAAGTAGAGAAGAATTATTCAGTGTTCTGAAATTCCTTCAGAAACTGTCTGTGGAACACAAAACCTGAGTATTTAGCTACTTAGAACTTTGAATTTGTCTGTCTGTGAATTCATTATTAGTAATACATAAGGAGACTTCCTGCAGTCTGATAAATTATGAATTCTTTCTTATTTATGAATACTCCATGCTTGATCCAAGCTATACAGTCTCATGCAGCCTAAGAAAAGGAATTAAATCGATCAGCACACCCATCATCACCCCTAGGAAAATCTGTCTGACAACAATGAAAGGCTTATAAAACTCAGAGACATTAAACAGATTTTTTTGACAGGCTTATACCCATAAACATACACCTACTGACATCTATAAAAACACTGCCTGTTGGAGTTTTAATAAGTGAATAGCAAAGATATTTACACTAAACAACTGCAATTGGAACACCATGAGTGAGGGGAATCAACTAACATATCTAGTTTTATGATATCTAGTTTTATGCTTATTTGAGGTGGTTACTTTCACACATTTGCTTATACTTCATTGTTTCTCTTCTTAAACACACACAACGAAATCAAGAAAAAGTTACTAATGCTGTGTGGGAATTGCCTGTCAGATGATTTCTCCTCACAGTAAAGCCTACAGTAAAGAAGGTGGGTTTTAGCTATTGAACAGAAATTACCATGATTGCTTATTACTGTGCAGATGTAATAAGAAGTGACTGGATTATTTAGAATCCAGTGCTCTCCTTAAAAAAAAAATACCGTGCTGGCTTTGGCTGGAGTAGAGCTAACTTTCTTCTTGTTGGTGTGGGGCTGTGTTTCGGATTTGTGTTGAACACAGGGTGGTAATGTAGAGATGTATTTATTATTGCTGAGCAGGGCTTACACAGAGCCAAGGACTTTTCTGATTTTTGTACTGACAAACTGGTGAGGAAGTTGTGGGTACATGGGAGGTGAGGAGGAGACACAGCCAGGCCACGTGATCTAGACTAACCAAACAGATATTCCACACCATGTGACATGCTCAGTATATAAAGCTGGGAGAAAGAGTAAGGAGGGAATGTTTGGAGTGATGGCACTTGTCTTCTCAACTCACCATTACTGAGATGGAGTCCTGCTCTCCTGGAGATGGCTGAGCACCTGCCTGCCCCTGGGAAGGGGGCATTAATTAATTCCTTCTTTTGCTTTGCTTTTGTGAGTGGCTTTTGCTTTCCTCATTAAACTATCTGTATCACAATCCCTGAGTTTTCCATCTTTTACTCTCCCAATTCTCTCCCTGATCCTGCTGGTGGGGGAGTGAGCCAGTGGCTTAGTGGGACTTGGCTGCCAGCTGGGGTTAAACCAACAATAGTTACAAAACATAATTAGTTCCTACACCCACAGTCAAGTGTACATGTCATAAGAACTTTTCCAGCGAGTGTTCAGATCACATTGTTGGAGTAGTTGAATAGTCTGACTAATTAATGAGATACTATTTATGCAAATGTGACAGGCAGAAATTGAGGAATAAGGACTGATTCTAGCCATGAAAGTTTTCTCCGAATTGCATTCCAAAAGCTCTCCAGAGGACACAGAGCCCTCGTACAGTACAAATAAACTCCAGTGCATGAGCTGAGAAGTCAACAAACACACTTTCCCTTCCATGCTCCCAGAAGCAGAAAGGAATAGCTCCCGCATGAAGTTCAGCACTTTTTCATGCAGTCCCGTAGGACCCAGATCCCTCTAAATGTTCAGTCACCTGGAAGCATGAAGTGTTCTGGGGAAGTACAGCTTAATTGCACATGGCAGCAATTAACTGTAATTAATCATAACGGTACTTACCTATTTCACAGTAATGTTGTGAGGACTAACCAAATACCACATTTCTAAAATTATTTGAGACATGCAGAACAAATTATGTTATGTCAAAAATACAATGCATTTTCTAAATGCTAAATGCTTTCTAAATTTATCTAAACAAGTGTATGATACTTGTTAATAAATAGATAATTATAAATAATAAAATATAACAAATGTTTTTATTGGTAAGAACTAATACCTATACTTATATAAGTATAGAGCATTTTTTTTCACCAAAAAATAATAAAAACAGTAAAAAACTCTAGGGTCAGATTCATCTGACAAACCATAGACACCTACAGTGTTAATAATTTATCTGAACTGTTGTCTAGCCTTCCCTTTCCATCAGGGGAGACAAATGGACCTTGGTGAGGTGTGATTCATCCCATCCGAAAGCAGATGTGTGTACAACAAATAATTAATTGCTACTTTGAATCTTCTATTTCTCTTCTTTGACTGAAGAGGCTAAAGGAGGCTGGCAGGGCAAAGAAATCTCTGCTTCTCATAGGCAGACAAAGTTGGTCAATTATGCAGTCAGTCACATAGGAAGTCAATTTACACATAATCACCACTTAAGAACCACAATTCCTCTTACAAAATTAATTAATCTAGCTAAAGGATATATGTGAGGTCAATTTACCAAAATTAATTTTGTAAATGTAAGGCTTTTAAGATAATTTGGATGACTGAAAAGATGGTGAACAGTCATCTTACATACTAGGCCAAGTATGGGGTTTTGCATTATTAGCTGAAAGGAAATTATTCAATACATATAATGTAAACTGAAGGATTGTGGAGCAAAGAAACACCAGTCAAATTCAGCAGAGATGAAGTTGCCTGAACATGTTTCTCTTTTGCACTGAATGAAATTATCTCAAGTTATTTCCATGATGATGTTTCCCTCTGTATGAAGACATGCCTGTACTGGTTTTTCTGTTTGTTTTCAGATACTGACCTATTCTGCCTGTTCAGTGGTGCAATAAATTGTTAATTACACAGACAGATGGATTGGATGTTTTTCCATTAGTACAGACATGGAGGCCAGTGGGCCAACAGGGAAAGATTCGACAACACTCCCCTGGAGGGAAAACCCCTGGAGGGAAAAATCCCTCAAGTGGTAACTACCTTGTTAGGGTAAGGAAAAAGGCTTCTCCCAGCATGCCTTGCTGTGACATGCAGATTCAATATATACCACTGGCCCTTCTCCCTCGCTCCACCCCTGTGCCCTCATCCCATTGGCCCTGGTGTTCTGCCCCACCCCTTGTAATCCATGTATAAACCCCTGCTTTCCCTGCCTGAGAGGGTCTTTGGGCCTGGATCCCTTTGAGGAAGAAGCTGAATAAAGGCTCTCCTTGGAACCCCACACAAAGACCCCGCTCTTCTTCTGCATCACTAGAACATCCAAGAGCTGAAATCACCCAGGATGAGCACAGACATGCCTGTGCCCCCGAGGTGTCTTTTTCAAGACGCTTCTTTTGGAAGGTCGCGGCACTCTGAACACCACCCACTGCGACATACACATATAAGTTATTACAGTAAAAAGTTTTTATGAATGACTCAATATATTAAAGTTGCCTGAGGTTGGTAACTTGATTATGTTATACAAATTCTTAAATAATGCCTAGTTTTGCCTAAAACCAATTGCTTAGAGATTGCTACTAATTTATAAGCATCAGAGGCAGGAGTGGGAGCTTCAGACAAAGTTTTTTAGAGAAGCCCTTCTGCTGAGTCATGAGGTGCAGCAGTGACCCCTGGCTTTCTAAACTCCTTCTCAATCTTAGCCCTAGACTTTATCAACACTTTAAGTAACTTTGTCCCACAGGATTAATGATGGCAAACCAGATTTATTTTGATAAAATTAATTATTTATTATGCTATATGACAAGGCAAAAATCTTAATTAGAATTACTTGCTGTACAGTCTAAATGTAAAACTAATAGTTATGTATGGTAGTGGATATGATAGTGCATTATATCAGAGCAGTTATATTAAAGCAACTATATTAAAGCTAGCAAAAAGAAACAATTATTAAGTAGAGACTGATGGGCAAATCTCTTTCACTCAGCCTCGAGTATCCTTGGGAGACAATCTCTACCCAAGGGAGGAATCTCCACACACTCCAATGAGGAATATGTTATCTAACCATATGGGAGGGGACTGGACCCATAGAATGTAAAGCAGTTGACTGCCAGCCACGTCTCCGGTTGCATCACCATCAGGATGTTAATTTTGGGGCTAGTGAGCAGACTGGTTTTAGCATAATTCAACACCAAAATCAGCACATGATGGCCCCTCTCAATCTGATACTGAGATCCTTTCAAATAGGGCATTGTCCAAGTAGCTTGACCACATTCCAGAGCAGAGCCACAGTAAGTAATATTTTTATAGGCTGGAATTGATAATATCACTCTTAAAGAAGATATCCTTGCTGTTGGCTGTCATACTTTCTATACTTTTATAGTGAGAAAAATAAAGTTGTTATCCAGTGTCCTACTGGAAGATCATGATCTGGTACATAATACAATGAATATTCACAGATTAAGAAGCCAGTTTCTTTGAAGGCTAGAGACTTTATTGGCTGAGAGGTTTAAATTTTAAAAGATCATTGTCTTCCATCTCTGCTAAAGTGATAATGAGAAAGTAACTAATAACAGAAATTCCTCCAAAAGCCTTCACTTTTGAGAATCCTCAAAAGAATTCCACTGAAAAATTGATGTTTTGTTAACATTAAGAACACCAAGCTATACATGGGAATGTAGCAAGTGTCTATGAAGAAGAGCAGTGACAATTGATCTTGGTTTGAAATTCCCAGCAGATGGCCCAGCCAGGTTCTTGCACTGATGACGGGAGCCCAGCAGTCTAGAGTGTGCTGAGCAACTCAGTATAAAAATAACTCAGGTAATAAGGTGTGAGTGGTCTTGAAGGAAAGCAAGTCTGTGCAGTAAATTAGCACAGGAGAAACTAATGAAGAAACACAAACAGTAAAATGTAATCATTGGAACAGACCACAGGAAAGAATGAATACAAAATTGATTTAAGAGCTGCATAGTTTACCTGAACTGCTAGCAGAAAGGAACTGACATTTGCCAAATTAAAAGATTTCAGCTGTAAGGTTAAGTAATTTCAAGCTTACTTAAGGAGAAGACTGAAAGCTTTGCTAGCTGGCTGATGGAGCAGTTGAGAGTTGAGCTTAGCTGCTGAATAAAACAAGTAATTCTAGGCAGGGACAATATCAAGAACAATACATAGATTGTTGCATACATTTAATGTTTATTCTGTTTCTGATAATATCAATTTAAAAATTTATTTTGAATAAGGCATTATTCTGCATAGTAAATCATTAGAGCTTTTCTCCAGAGTAAAAGCATGGGCCTGTTTAAAGGGAACTATTTTTCCTCTTGATACATATATGTAATCTCCCTTGGCATTGCTGGGATATGCCTGTTCAGTGATAAGAGGATGGAGTAATAGCTCCTAAAAAATGCATTAGGTAGGTCAACAGTCAGTTCTAATTGCTTATCTTTTATTCATCTCAGAGGACTTTGGGGATTTGGAATAATGCAGCTAAAATTAAAATTTGAAAATTCTTATTAATCTCCTTCACCAATCTAGTAAGAGTGAAAGTAACATCCAGCCTAGCATTAGATATAGTGTTTACCAAACTCAGTTTTATGTATCAATGCTCATTTCCATTACAGTCTCATCAGAAAATATCAGCAACTTTCTTTCCTATGCAGTTGGTGGATATAAAACTGGCCCTTACTTTCAAAAAAGAACTGCTCATATGTGTAAGTTGCTCTACAGAACTACCTCCCCAGCTATGCTTTTTTTACTTCCTACCACATTGTAAAAGGCAAGAAAATAAATAGGGTCTGAAAGTGGGTAGTGTTCAGAGATACTGAAAACAGCTTTCTTAACATAGCCCTGATTCTATACTCTCTTAAACTGTTTTCACACAATGTGAACCAAACCGTGTGTCTACTTCTGATCTGTCTGTTCCGTGCAGCAAGCTCAAAGGAAGTGAGATCTGGCTGGTTTCAGCTGGACCATTTCCACAAGAAAAGCAGAATATCCCTGAGGGGAATAAAGCTGTGTTAATAAGCTCTTATTTCACTTGCCAAAGGAAACAGCAGAGAGTTGTCTAGAGAATTTCTAGGTTTAATCTTTTCTCACCTGTTATTGCAAGAGTGACATTACAGCAGCTCTCAGACTGTATGAAAGAAAGACAGGCTTCAGATACCTAGGTTGTAAAAGAACCACAACTGGTCCTGAAGAGCACTGCTTTACACTAACCAATGGGAAATATTCAACAGAGGATGTAGCCAGTACCACTGTCATTTGCAGGAGCGACTCTTGATCTACATGAAGGAAACGGAGTTTATGATACAGATTATGTCTCATGCTAAATGCAGTTGAACTCAAAACTTGCGTCTTGTACAAAATTCGTCACAGACAAACAGTGATACTGCTAACATTCATTAATTTAAACCCTTGTTATGATTTATTACTCACAAACTTGGATCCATATAAAAACAAAATTTATATTACTATAACTAACCACTTCCCCAGAGACTATTGTATGGCAGATGTCAGCAAAATCATGAATGGTACTGGCAACATGAACAGGACGCCATTATTCAGCAATCACAACACCAGAACAGAGGACAGTTAAACACAATCCAGTGGCATCTTTCACTCTGTGCACAGTTAAATTGTGGAGAACCTTGAACAAAGCATTATCAACATTGAAACAAATTAATTCAAACTAAAATTTACAGCACCATGAAAAGTTATTAAACATGTTAGACTCCATGCAGCCTCCTGCTTATCAAATTCCTGTGCCACTGAAAACTATGAAGGTGTTCCTGGAGGGAGTTTGCCTAGAAATACCCTACCTATCATACTTCTTCCTAATGCTTTCCCTCTGTTCTACTACATAAGGACCAGGGGAACCATTTAGCTTTTAAGTTCCAAAACAGACTAATATATGAGATCACAATATTAAAAAATTTGGAAATACAGTATGTCAGAAATTACAGTAATTAAGAATCAGTTGATTGTGATTCTCTTCTGTATGAAGAGAATCGAGCCTATTTGAAAAGATAATGACAAATGTTTGGACCTACATATCTTGGCTTTTTTGTGTATATCACAATATACCAGCTGAAAAAAGTGACTACACAATCGCCATAAAATCATAGTTTTCAACACAAGTAAAGAAAATCAAGAAAACATATTATAAAAGAGGTTTTTGTAACAGCTGGTTCTTTTGCTGAAGTAAATTTTTCAACTCCCACAACAGACATACTGAGTTGCAACTCATATTTCAGCATTCCATCAAATTTTTTTTTTGTACCATGTCTTGAAATAATGAAATCTGTTTTTTCAGTCAGTGATATCACATCAGGGAAATACCATCAGGAGCATTGGTAAAGAGAGTAGTTCAGACAGATGTCATTAGCATTCAGTCATTTCAGATATTCTGACATGACAAAGCAGTATAGTGCCTTTGGTCTGAACCACAGATCTGAACCAGGCAGACATGGTTCTGTCCAACACTACTAACTCCATGAGCCAAACCGCCTTGGAAATGTCTGTGGTTCACTTCAGCTGCAGCATTTCACTGGCAGAGTGATTAAGACCAAATGACGCCTTGTCCTCTTATAGCAGCTTTTGCTACTACTCTAGGGGCATATGAATATGGTTGCTTGAGAGGGTTTGCCAAGGGAATGATAAAATTATGAAAGTTGTTACTTTAGTTTCTCATGTACAAATGAGCAGGAATGATGAATAGCAGATCCTTTAAGAGTTTCCCCAAAAATGAAATATGCACCAGTAAAGCCTGTTTCTTCTGTCTCTAGTAGAAAAATAAATCCTCTGGTTTTGAGCCTTTCTACTCATAAAACATTTTTCTCATTTCTTTGAAATGTTCTAGCTTTATGTTATTGTTACATTTGAAAATAATTTTCAGAACAGTTTTCTAAAAGTCCTTTTTTAATAAAAAACTAAATTTGCAACTAGCAGAGAAACAGCACTCAGAAGTAGGTGCTATATCATACATATATGTCCTGTCTAATTGTGATTATGTGAGTTTACAGTATGGAAGTTGTGGACTCTACGGAATTTTGTTGGTGATGTCACTTTCCTGCAGTTAGAAGTACATAGAAGAATGCAAAAAACTAAAGGAAAGCATATCCTTAACATTAGGCTTTCCTCTACTGTTTTGAAGAAAACACTCTGAACAGTTGATAATCAGACAAAAATTAAGTTTGAAGTGAAATAAATATACCTGTATACACTCATTATTCCATAAAGGACATAAGTAAACAGAAAAATGAACCTGATCTCTCAAGGTCTCATACATGTGCTGGAAATTATGTATCAAAATATTTTAAGAACAAATTATCTACAGTTTTAATGAGGCTGGGCATTTGAGGCAGTTTTGACTTTGATGAGACAAAGTCAAAACTGGTAGCGAGATTCTTAGAAACACCAGTGAATCTGAAGTAATCCCTTGAATCGTCATGATGGGAGGCGAGTGTTTTCAGATCTCCCTTCCAATGGAGAAAATATTCCTGGAAAAGTCTTTCTGGCTGATGGAAAGAATGACTACTGAAAAGAGGTTGAGTGAGTAGTTTAATGACTGAACAGTTAGGAGTCTCTTACAGTCAGTAAGGCATCTTGGTGTTCTGAGGTACTTCTCATTGATGCCGTTAAATTGGTCTGACCGGTGGTTTTAATTACTTTTTAAATTATTGTTTTTAATTAAGTGCTGGCAGAGAACCAGTCCCTGCTGAAGGAACCTTCTCCTGACTCAGTTTCCTAATAAACCATACTAAGAAAACCCCGTATCCATCCTGCCAGCTCTAAGAAAATCTATTTGCACATTGGGGACTCAGAATTGTTTGCATTTTGAAAATTGTCTTATGGGTGCTTTTGATTGTTTTTGTCATTTTGTGTTGATTTAGTTGATCCTTCAGAGAAGCTTTCCTAATAACATCGAAACAGGGAGTTGTGGAGACCCTGGGGGGCATCTGTCAGAGGGACTGCACTCCTGAGTGGCAATCCTGGATTAAAAATGAGTGATTCCTGAAAGCCTGCTGCATAACAGCAGTTGTTGATATTTCAAAGAAAAATTAATTCATAGATTTGTGTTTATTCATTCAAGTTATATTTAAATTTGATTGTTTTAAACAATAAAAGGGAAATGTCTATGAAAACAGGTATTTTTCTTTATGACACACTTCAAATACAGCATTATAGAGCTGGAAGGGGTATCACGAGTTCATCTAACCCTTCCAGATTACCTCAGGAAAAGCAGCACCACACATCTGCTATTCCTGACAGATCCTTGTCCAGCCAGCTCATTGATGACCTGTGACAGACACAAATGTACCTCTTCCACTGCTTCACCAAAGCCTTCCTAATGGCTACCCTAAATATCCTTCCTGTTGTTCAGCTCCATTACTTCTAGACACATCCAATTCATCCAAGGACAACAGAGTATATCATCTTTGTGAGCAGCCTTTTACTCATCTGAAGACTATCACAATGCTCACTCCCTTCCACTGTAGCTATCCCACTCTGTGTTTCCTTCCTGGGCCATGACTTCCAAACTCCACCCTTGCTGTTCTCCATTGGACTCTCTCTGATCTATGTATTTTTTTGCCAACAGTCACTTAAGCAGATTTCTATGCCAGCAAGTGCTGAGTAGAGAGGTTGCTGTGGGTGTTGCAATTCTGCAGTATGGTAAATGTTCAGCTCAGCTTCATTTGAAATATGGATTACCAGTATCCAAAAGATGAAACTCTATGAGACCTCGCTGCAGTAAATGTTAGAAATGTGCATAACTGGACACAGCTGTATGCAACAAGCGATGTGGGATAAAAAGCTGGTGGGACATCACATGATGCTGGTGGCATGACACACATCGCCACATTTTACATGCTCCACAATTTCCCCTCCTGGGAGGTTCCACTGCAATATCGGCAGCTGCCCACCCTCACGAGGAGTCAGAGGCAGCAGAAAGCACGAATTTCCAAAGCAAGTATTTGTTAGAAATAACTGCTTCATAGGAGAAAAGGAAATATAATGAGGAGGGTGAACTAAATTTTTGCATTGTTGAACTGAGGACCTACAAAGTCAGCACAGGACGGTAACGAAGATACTCCAGAGTATTTTTGAAAACAGGCTGAGTTCAGCTCGGTTAAAACAGGCTCGCTCACGCCCATCGATTTACAGTGACTTCTTCACGGGAGTGACTTCAGAGTTGAGCAGTCTGAGTGAGGACACGTTACCTACTTAGCGACACGTTTGGGGTTACATACACTGCGGAGGGCCGGCTACCGAACCGCCCTGCGACCTGGCTCGGGGAAGTTTGCAAGCGCCGGGCTGTCCCGGACGCAGCCCCCGGGNGCAGCCCCGGCCGAAGTGCGAGCGCGGGGCGGGAGGGGACGGGCTGGCCAGCGGCCCCTAGGGCTACTGTCGGGGCGCTGCCCGGAGTCGCCGCTGAAGCCGGTGTTCCCTGTTGTGTCGTCCCGGTGGATTTCCCCTGCCCCGACCCAGCGGCTGGAGATGAGCGCTGAAGCGGAGGGGCCGTCGCGGGCGGATGGTGCCGGCGCGGACAGCACGAGGTGACGCCGCCTCAGGTACCGTGGCTCCTTCAGCGTCCTCGCGGTGCGGGCGGCGCTGGGCTGTGCAGCACCCGCCTGACCTCCGCGCAGCTCCAGGCACCGCCCGGAGGCAGCGGGGACCGTGCGGTGTCCCTGGGACGGTAGCCAGAGGCAACATTCCGAGCCTGGCCCGGCCGCCCCGCAGGCGGGGCAGCCTTCTCTGCAGCCGTGTTGTGATTTTAATCCTGGAGAGTGTGGGCTGCTGCTGGCAGCTACAGGATGAAGTCGCCTCCTTGCTGCATGTCTCTTTCTTCCCAAGCATCCTTGGAGGAACGAGGGAGTAGCACATCCCTGGGTTCGCTGGAGTCCAGTGTTTTCTCCAGTGAGGAAGAGCAGGGGCCCCTGCTCCAGAAGGTCATTCCTTCTCTGGACTGCTTTACTATCAATGTAGGAGGCAGCCGCTTTGTGATGTCCCAGCAAACTTTGTCTTGCTACCCTGACACCCGTCTTGGCAAACTGGCAGTAGTGGTCTCTGCTGCCCGGGATGTGGCTTCTGGCCTCCTTGAGCTTTGTGATGATGCCAACCTTGTGGAGAATGAGTATTTCTTTGACCGGAGCTCACAGGCATTTCACTACATCCTGAATTACTACCAGACAGGGAGGCTGCATGTGATGGAGCAGCTTTGTGCACTCTCTTTCCTGCAAGAGATCCAGTACTGGGGTTTGGATGAGCTCAGCATTGATTCCTGCTGCAGAGACCGGTGAGTTGTGGGAAGAGGAGGCTTCCTCATCTTGCGGATTGTGGGCTAGATGAGTTCCACATTGACTTGCATTCAGGGACCCCCAGGTGGGAGGTCCAGCAGTGGAGGTGAGGTAGCAGGAAAAGTTGTGTAAGTTGAGCCCCAAGTGCTGCTCTAGCAGTGGATGGGTATCAGAAATGGGAGATGTGTTGGGTGAGGTCACAGTTACCATTTGCTGTGGGAAAGGTTGCTGGTGAGGTCAAGATAGTGAGACAGGAACAGGGTCTGGAATGTCTTGTAGTGGCTTCAAACTGGCCTTTGAAAGCTCAAAATGTTGAAAAGGACAATACCAGAGATGAAAAGGGTTGTGAAAGGAGAGATGCCCCTTCAGTTATTCAGTTTGAGGTTATCATAGAGGGATTAGATGTGGAGTCAGGCACAATGCTGGGAGGATTTGGATCCTGCCCACCTGCACTTTAATTTTGAAGGATTTCCAAAGCCAAGCTGGAAAGGCAGAAGGGGGGCTGGTCACCTGCCAGGCTGAGTGTGGGTGGCATGGCTCCAGGAGGAGCCATGAAAGGAAGCATTGCACGTGGATGTAGCAGCTTACAGGGAGGGGGCAGCAACAGCGGGAACATGGCTCGCTGGAGACAAATTATAACAGGCAGTTTAGGAATGAGGTGGGTTTTGACTGAACCACCCCCAGGATGTTTCTGTTAATTCTATTTGCAGTTAATTTCCCACCATATTCAATGTTACTGATTTGGGTTTTTTAGTATGGAAGAAATTAATTTTCTAAAGAGTGTAACTGCTATTTAGCTATAGCAGTTATGTCAAAATTATTAGAAAGAAGGAAGTAATACCATCCCAAAAGGATATTAGAGGTATCCTACCCTAGTATGGTTCAGTTCTTCAGCTGAGAAAATTGGAGCCTAGTTTTCATCCCTTTCTTCCTTCTTTGGTAGGTGTAACTGAACACTCCTACTACTTCAGTGATACATGGAGCTACAGACCTTTTTGACATATGCAGGACTAACTATATTGAAGGCAAAATTGCACAACACCTTTGTCTAAGGCTTGAGCTTTGCAGCAGTCAAAAAGAAAGATATGAAAGAAAAAGATTTTTTGTTAGTGTTCTTGGAGTATGTTTATGATTGACAAAACTCCACTTTAAATATACTCTTACTCTGACAAAACACTCTATATATTTACAGCCTGTGAGTTTTACTTAGTACAAATGCTTGACCACTTTGTGTGAGAGCGCATATATCTAAAGAAAGAAAGATACCTTGTCATCTTAGTGTGTATTGATCAGTTCACCCATGAACTGTGTGGCTTTAATCATGCCTTCAGTTTTACTATTGCAAAAATGGACCAGTGTAATAAAGATGGCATACAATTAAACAAAATGAGAACTGTTTAAAAACAGAGGATCTGGTTGTGCCAGGATTACTTCTAAGAATTCATGCTAGTTGTGCCGCAGATCCTACTGTGGTCAGCATGATCCATATAAATAAATTGCTATCAGTAAAATTACTCTGCTTATAGAATGTGTCACTGATGTGAAATGGGGTGATAGAAGTATATCAGCCAGTGGAAACATGCTGCAGGGGCTCAACAATAAAAGCCATGTCCTTGATATTAGGGTTTTCTGAGTTCACATAAGGTAAATTTTAATGTGTATTCTTCTGACTTGCATGGTAATTGATAAGACAAGCATCTGCCTATTGGTATTCAAAATCTCTTGGGGGTGTTCCTGGGCAGGTACTTCAGGAGGAAGGAGCTGAGTGAAGCCTTAGACATCAAGAAAGATGCAGAAGAACTGGATGCCCAAGATGAAGAAGAGGATTTTTCTGGTAGCCTCTGTCCCAGTGTCAGACAGAAACTTTGGGAAGTTTTGGAAAAGCCTGGCTCCTCTGCAGCAGCCAGGACGTTTGGCACCTTGTCCATGGTTTTTGTAGTTGTGTCAATTGCCAACATGGCCTTGATTTCAGTAGAGCTCAGCTGGCTGGCCCCACCACTGCTGGATGCCTTAGAGTACCTGTGCATTGCGTGGTTCACAGCGGAGTTTGTCCTGAGGCTCCTGTGTGCACGGGATCGGTGCCGCTTCCTAAGGAGTGTGGCAAACATCATAGACCTCCTTGCTATTTTGCCTTTCTACATCACCCTGCTGGTAGAGAGCCTGTGTGGTGGTGAGAGCTCCCAAGAACTGGAGAATGTGGGACACATTGTCCAAGTGCTGAGGCTTCTCAGAGCCCTGCGGATGTTGAAGTTGGGAAGACATTCAACAGGTATATTTGGCCATGGCTATGATACTTCTCAATTTCACTGCCTGCAACAGTTGTCCCTGGGCACAGTCCTCCATTTTGTGTGTGCATTGCATGACACAATCTGTTAGCAGTAATGGCTTTTGAAAATCTTACTTTTGAATGTTGTAATTGAGTGACAAGGGCCTTCTCCAAAAAATTTTATCTCTTCATAAAGCCTTGTATATTGTTTGCATTGAACATTTTCATGAACAGACCTCAGTGTTGCATGCTGTAAATCATCCACCAGTCATTCATAATGTGGTAAATTTTAAAACATACATATGTGTTGATTTTATTAGGGAAGAAGCAGAGGTCATCAGCCCAGGCTTTTTGTATGTCCCACTAATGACAGCTGTCACAATTTTGTTTGTTTAAAAGCATATGCAAAGAATTATGTCATGATTTTGTCCATGTCATAGATCCTGAAAACAAGCACAGAGGAGAATGTTTCAAGGAAACTGTTTAAAACCATTGCCGGTGATGGGTTGAGAGGCTCTCTGGCCTCATTGAACCCGCTGGTATTCCAGTGGTATGTGGAGCCCGTCAGGGGTTGCTTGGGCAGGGGGACCTGGGTGCAATGCAGAGCAGCAGTGCCAGGTTCAGCCAGCATTGGCCAAGTGGTCTGGGGCCCTTAGTGCCCTGGCCGTCCTGACAGATGAATGAACAGCAAGCAGGTGGAAGGTGAAATGCATTTCTGTGAACCATCTTGTTTGCTCTCTCTGGTGAAAGGAAGGCATAAAAGTTAACATTTTCCAGTGGGAACTTACCAGAGGAAGCTGGAAATGATTGGAAAGTGTTGAATTTCCTCTTGCATTTCCCCTGATTTTATTACTATTTCATGGCATGTGCATGCCTGGCTATATGAAAGAATAAAAACTGTCTTGGCATTTTCAAAATGATTTGATTATGTACCCACCTAAATCAATGGAGAATATGGTGGTGAATTTTACAGGAGAAATGTTCAGCCAACACTAGTAGCTTCGAAAAATTAAATCCTAATAGTAAATCATGATCTCTATCCTGCAATAGTAGCTGTTCTGAAGACAGTGGTGATTGTTCTTGAAATGCCCCCAATGTGCCCTTCCATGATTTCCAGCCATGAAGCAGGAATGGTTTGATGCCTGTCCATATTTTTGGAGAGCCCTCTCTGTGAACTGGTCCAAATTTAGCAGGAGTTACAGTGTGCTCACAGCAGCAGAATGAGTCTTACTTTTGTTACCACTGAAGGGTAACAAACCTGCCTGCCAGTGGCAGGGAGTAGCTTTAATACTACTCATAATCATAAGCATAATCATAGTGGTTTGGGAAGTACCTCAATCTTACTCTCTACCCTAGATTATGCCTGTACTGATGCATAACAGTCCCTTAGAAAGCAGTTGAGAGGAAGTTCATAATGATTCAGTCTGGCAACTTCATTACAAGTTTTGCAGGGTTTGGTAGGGATTTTTTGCAATGCTTTTACCCACTTTTGATGGTAGTTGTAATATGAATGCCATCCTCTCTGTGTTTTGAAAATAAGAAAAAGATTTTATCTCATCAGGGCACTTTTGTGCTGACTAACAAAATGGTCTTCCAAAAGTATGTTCATTCAAGTTTCCAGTTTATTGCAATTTACTCTTACAGAGTGAATGTGTTCATTCTGTCACTCAGTTTTGTGGCTCTATCAACTTGAAGTCAGATATTTCAGATATTTATATAACTGCTAACTTCAGATATACATACTTTCAAGTATGGTCTAAACACTTAGGTTTATATATTCTTAAATTAATTATTCAGTATTTACCACAGTTTACATCAAAATATTGAGTGACATTGAATTTAATAGTACTATGTTAGGTAAAAGAGAATTAATTACATAAAAATGTAGTAGCATGATCTGGAGGTGTGCTGTCTTCTTTTCACTGGAATCAAACAATCATCATTGTGTTGCTTCTTTGGTAGGTCAGTTGCTGCCCTTAGTTCCAGAATGCTAAATCAAATCTGTACAATTTAAATGTAGACATTCACTGTTCTGATCTCCTGTCTGAAGAAGTGTGTTAATGTGCTTCTGAATATATCCTTTACCACAGCTCCTAATACAAGATGAGCCCCATATGTACCATGCATAGACACCATCCTCCTTGCACATACCTAGGCAGTCCCAATAAACCTCAGTGTTCAGGGGTGGCTCTTGAAGCTCTTCTTGCTCTCTTGCCTTGGATCTGACAGAAGCCTTCCAGTGAGGCTTCTCTCCAACTCCTATACTCTCAGACCAGACAGAGCTTCAGGCACTGTTCACCTGTTTTGTGTGGCAAGGTGAATACAAGAGCAGAAGATTTGCGTCTGCAGGCAGCAACTTCTCTTTCACCAAGAAGGGGTTTCACAGCCACAAGAGGAACATTTCTGTGGTACTTTGTGGAGCCATAGCAAAACTGGGATCACAACAGCAGCCTGGCCCTGCTGTTAGTGGCAGGGATGAGTGAGGTGAAAAAACATCAGTTATTTTCTTCACTTTCAAGAAATAGCAACTTAACCCTTTCTGTGGGACAAGAACAAGAATGAAAATAAGAAATGAAAAAAGTAATTTCTGCCCCTTTGGAAGCTGAAGCCAGCTCACTGGAGGGATGTGATCTTAAAAACATTCGGGCTAGACTGGTGTGAGTGTGCAGTTACTTATGCAAAGTACTATACTTCATCGAGGAGCCACTGAGAAATCAGTAGTACCTCTGTCCATAAAATGTGTAGCTAGAGGGCAAGACTACTCCTCTGATACAGCAAAATTATGTATTCTAGTGACTTCAAGAATAGAAGAGAACAGAAGCTGCATTTGTCATGTTCTCAAATGCTCCTTGGCTGTTGCCTTCCCCTGGGACCATGTTTTCAGGGAAGCCTTGCTGGTCTCCTCTGGGAAGCACATACAGAGGGACTTCTTGAGGAGAAGTAGGGTACGAGCATCTTACTTGCAAAGGCAATGAGCATATATTTGAGAGAAGACCATAGCATATTTAAGGCCTTCATGCCTCTAGAGTCATATAAAGTTGAAACTTCAGCATTTATTGTGTCAAAACTTTAGTGTTATTTAAACACTGTGTAAACTGAAGCTCCTGAATATCAGCTTGTAGTGCCAAGTCATTTTGGACAAAACAGAGATAGAACTTGACCTGCATGGCAGAAATGCTTCCTCTTCCTCCTACCAGGGCTGGGGCTGCTTGCCAGCCTCACACTGACTCTGTTACAGCACCTTAGCACCTTCCAAGCATGAGTAACCAAGCTGTCACAGCTCCTGGCAAGGAGTTCTCAGGAGAAGCTGTAAGACTTGCTGAGGTGTCTGTGCTGAACAGCCCTAGTTTGGCCATGTGCCGAGACTCAGAGACATTTTTAAAAGGTACAAAGTAATATAGTAGTACACTTTATACATGTCATTACACCAACGGATTCCCCTTAGAATGAGCTGTGGAGTCCAGTAACTTCTCTGATTCATAGATTTGCCTAGAAATGTCTGCTGACTTCATTTAAAGACATGAAAAATTATATCTTAATTTTAGATCAGTATACTAGAACTAAGAATAATAAAAAGAAAAAATCAGACCCTGAACAGTTAGAATAACTAACCATTGGAAAAATTAGAATGTCATCATTGTGACAAAGAGTCAACAGTTACTATTCTTTTACTTCTTATTTTAATCTATTTTATGTAAAATATTTGCTTTTTATTTTAGCTATAATACTCTCAAGATTCATCATAAGATACAAGCCCTGGCTTTTATAGTATTCATTTATGCTTTGAAAAGAAGTGCTACAGGGCTAATTTTAAATTGTACCTTCTTCCTAGCTCACCTGAAAGGACTTATTCTTTGCCTTGTTCAGTAGCAAGTTTTACAGGGCAAGGGCTCACAGTAGCTTCCTTGGAAGATGAGAATTTGAACTGAGTCCTTGCAATTATCTCACAGAGCTTTTGCACTGCTGATACTAGTGTTTCCAAAATATGAAGGCAGTCATATTTACAGAGAAAAGATTGCACTGATGTATTTTATTCCCTTTGTGTTAAAGACTTAATCTATATCATTGTAATAAACATTCTACAGATCATAGTTATAGTAATATAAGATCTCAGTATGGGTAAATTCTTTACTGGAGTTCATAGCAGATAGCATTGCAAGAAAACCCCAACATTGCCTCCAAACTCTACTGTGTACTTCCAGTGTTTGCTGTACATAAAACTTCTAAAACCCATTAGACCTACAGGGGAAAAGAAAGAGCCAAAAGCAAGAAATGTTAACATTTTATAGTTTGAGACTGTTGAAAAATCAAATTGCTTATAACACTAACGAGCACATGAAGTCTGCAAGCGGAGTCAGAACTTCAGTAAGCTGTTTTGCAAACATTAGTTTAGTGAGAAGTATACCCATGAAGGGTAATTCATAAGCATTATGTTTTTCTCATTTGTTAGAGAAAACATCTCATATTTTTAAAGAACAGTATTAAAAACTAATCCAAAGTAATTCAAAAGATAATTTCAGTCTCCTGTGTGTCTCAGCTGAATTGGTACCCTGTTATCTTCTTTCTTTATGTGTGCAGTATTTTTATCCATTGCACTGTTCTTGGATTTACTTTCCTGCTTGGTTTTGTGGGGCAGTCTATCCTTGAAGCAGTAGCTCTAACAGGAATGTAGGGGTTTATAGAGAATGGTCCTGAACTCCCTGTGCAGCTCATGGACAAAAGGACTGATGCAGTACATAGTCAATTAACAGGATTCCTTGCTTGCATTGAGAGGCTTTGCTATCTTGAGTTTGGCACAAGTGCAGCTGTTACTGGAAAACCGTATTTGTTGTGATGTCTACAGATACAAGGTTGTGATAGGGCTTGGGGGGAGGGAAGAAGGGTCAAAGAGAGTCTGTGACAACTATAAAAGGATTGAAAGCAGTCTTTAAAGAAAAAGTTATTGAGTGAACTGAACTGGGGTCTAGCTACTCACATAGCAACACAAATTTGGTAACTAAGGGCTCCTTGGTCCAAGAGGAAAATAGGACAGTGGCTGGAAAACAGAGGCTTGGCACATTCAGTCTCCAAGTATATATATTTTTGTGTGTTTTTAAATAGTTTAGAGTGGTGCTAGATCTTCTCTTACAGCCAATTAATAAATCGAGGTAGTTTACTTTGTCTAATTTATATGTGTACATAGTTCAGATGATAAGTAACGAGAATTCCTATACTCTGTATTAAGAAAATAAGGATGATGTCAGATATTCGGTCTGATGCTGTGATCTCTTTCTATAAATCACTTTTTCCCAGCTTCTGTTTAGAGCAGCACCTCTTTTTAGCCTACCATGGTCAGTGCCTCATTAGACCAGCAGAAGTGCTGGTGAGAGATGTGGTGCTCAGAGGCCATCATGAGGATGGTGACCATGAAATAAGAGTGTTTTCAATTCATTATGAAGTGAGGAAAGAGGTCAACAAAACCTCTCACATGGATTTCCAGCAGGCAGGATTTGGTCTGTTCAGGACACTGCTTCAGAGAGTCCCTTGGGAAACAGCCCTTAAAAACAGAGGGCTCCAGAAGGGCTGGACATACTTTTAGAAAGAAATCTTAAAGGCTCAGGAGCAGGCAGTACCTATGTGCCTAAAGACAAGCCAAGGAGGAAGAAGAGCAGCCTGGATGAACATGGAGCTTCTGCCAGAATTCAGAGAAGAAAAGAGAGGTTATGACTTTTGGAAGAAGGAGAGGAACTCAGGAAGAGTACAAGGATTTCATTAGTTACAGAGGAAATCAGAAAAGCAGAAGCTCAGCTAGAACTCAATCTGGCCACCAGTGTGAAAGGTAGTAAAAAGTGGGTTTATAAATACATTACCAACAATAGGAGGGCCAAGGAAAATCTCTGTCCTTTGTTGGTTGTGGAGAGGTAATATTATCACCAAAGATGAGGAGAAGGCTGGGGTACTTAATATCTTCTTGGCCTCATCGTTTAACAGAGAGAGTGGATATCCTCATGGCAGCCAGCCCCCTGAGCTGGTAGACAGGGATGGGAAGCAGAACAGACCACCTGCAGTCCAAGAGGATGTAGTTAGCTGGCAGCATCGGTGCTTGGCACCAGTCGACGGTGGATGGGAACTGCCTGTCACTGTCAGTTTATCTGTAAAACTTTCATACCTTCTCTCTGTGAGTTCTCACAGGCAGTTCCTGGCAACACTGACTCCTTTTCTCTTTCTTCCGCGTGGCCAGCTGACTTCTTCCCGTCCCTAGCACGACTGCCTGACCTTTCCTGTCCCTCACAGCACATACTAACCCTTACTGTCCC
Organism: Ploceus nigricollis; assembly: GCA_013399945.1. Taxonomy (NCBI): domain Eukaryota; kingdom Metazoa; phylum Chordata; class Aves; order Passeriformes; family Ploceidae; genus Ploceus; species Ploceus nigricollis. The sequence continues at coordinate 556,350 of VXBC01000360.1, read as the reverse complement.
TTGCACCACCACCTGACCCATACTCCTCACAGCACAGCCAACAAACTCCAAGTCTCCTCTTGATTGCCTAACCCACTCTTTTATAACACCCATCCTTATTGGGCCATCCTTATTGGACACAGCTGTGACCTATTAAAGGCAAGGCTGTTCCTACTCTTTGGTAATTAGTAGAGTTGCAACTCCTCAGGGGCAAGATTGCCTGCAGCACTATCTCTATTTTCTCACAATCCATCCTCCCACAGTTAGTCACCTGCTGTGCCACTTAGATGCTCACAGGTCTATGGGGCCACATGGGATTCATCCTAGGGTGATGAGGGAGCTGGTGGGAAAGCTTGTCAAGATGCTTGCCATCATTTATGATTGGCCTTCGTTAACCAGGGAGTTCCCAGGTAACTGGAAGTTAGCAAATGTAATGCCCATCTACAAGAAGGGTCAGAAGGAAAATCAAGGGAACTACAGCCTTCATCTTGGTGCTGGGGAAGATTATAGAGCAGATGATCTTGAGTGTGATCACATGGCATGGACAGGACAACCAGGGGATCAGGTCCAGCTGTGGGTTTAGGAAAGGGCAGTTTAGCCAAGGGTTGATCATCCTGATCTTTTATGACTACATTGCCTGCCTAGTGGCTGAGGGAAAGGTTATGAATGTTGTCTACCTGGACTGCAGTAAAATCTCTGACACTCTCCCACAGCATTCTACTGGAGAAACTGGAGAGGCTCATGGCATGAACAGATGCACTCTTTGCTGGGGTAAAAACTGGCTGGAGGACTGGCCCTGGGGAGTGTTAATGTATGGTGCCACATCCAGTTGGTGGCCAGTGACTAGTGGAGTCCCCAAGGCTCAGTATTGGGGCCAGTCCTGTGTAATATCTTTATTGATGATCTGAATGAGGGAATCAGGTTGTACCCTTTAGTCAGTTTGTAGACGACACTAAGTTGGGTGGAGGAGCTGATCTGCTGGAGGATATAGGAGGGTTCTGCAAAAGGATCTGAACAGGCTGGATAGATGGGCTGAGACAACAGTATGAGGTTCATTAAAGCCAAGTGCTGGGTTCTGCACTTGCATCACAACAGCCCCTCTTGCAGTGCAACAGGCTGAGGGAAGAGTGACTGAAAGCTGCCCAGTGGAAAAGGATCTGGGTGAGATGAGCCAGCTGTGTCCAAGTGTCCACAAAGGCCAATGGCATCATGGCCTGGATAGTGTGACCAAATGGACTAGGAAACTATTTATCACCCTGTACTCAGTACTGGGAGGCCTCAAATCCTGTGTCCAGTTCTGGACAAGGATTTCAGTACAAGAAAGACATTGAGGTGCTGGAGCATGTCCAGAGAAGGGCAACAAAACTGGTGGAGGATCAAGAGAGTAAATCATATGAGGAGTGGCTGAGGGAGCGGGGGTTGTTCAGCCTGGAGAAAAGGAGGCTCGGGGGACCCTTATTGCTTTCTACCTCCTACCTGAAAGGAGGGTGTAGGCTGTGCCAGGGAGGTTCAGGTTGGATATCAAGAAGAATTTCTTCATGGAAAGGGTGGTTAAGCTTTGAAATGGGCTGCCCAGGGAGGCGATAGAGTCACAATCTTGGAAGTGTTCATCAAATAGCTGGATGGCTCACTTAGTGCTATGGTTTAGTTGACAAGCTGGTGTTCAGTTAAAGGTTGGATTCTATGACCTTGGAGGTCTTCTCTAATCTGAGTCTGTGATTCTCAAGACATGTTCACCAGCATTCAAAGAAAATACAAAGCAGTCAGCCTTTAAGTAAGAAATGTTTTGCAAAAATATAATGACAGCTACATGAATCAACCTACTGACAGCATTTCTTGTCTTTCAGGCTTGCGGTCTCTTGGGATGACTATTGCTCAGTGCTATGAGGAGGTTGGCCTTCTGCTTCTTTTCCTCTCTGTAGGAATCTCTATATTTTCCACTGTGGAGTACTTTGTTGAACAAGGTGTGCCAGGCACAACTTTCACAAGTGTCCCTGGTGCTTGGTGGTGGGCAACAACTTCCATGACAACAGTTGGTTATGGTGACATTAGACCAGACACTACCATTGGTAAGGTAGTAGCCTTTATGTGTATACTATCAGGAATACTGGTTTTGGCTTTGCCAATAGCTATAATAAATGATCGTTTTTCTGCCTGCTATTTTACACTGAAGATAAAAGAAGCTGCTCTTCGGCAGCGTGAAGCTTTAAAGAAACTCATGAAGAGCTCATCCAGCGATTCAAATATCAATGTTAATTTGCGAGACATATACGCACGCAGTGTCATGGACATGTTGCGCTTAAAAAGCAGAGAGAGGGCAAGTACAAGGAGCAGTGGTGCAGATGAATTTTGGTTTTGACTTTGGGTGCGATGATTTTTGGTTTTGGCTTTGAAGTTATTTAACCTTGTGTAGCACATAGACTACTTCAGAAATTTAGTATTAAGTATCTCTTTTTTTATTATTTGCCACACAGTGTATTTGCTTTTCCAGGTGGAGTTTTACTTACTTGGACAGACTGAAATATCTATTGTATACAAAAGGCAGCATACATAACATGGAATCTCTCAAGGAACTCTAAAAACTGCTTTCAGGACTGGATTGTGGTAGGTGAGATGGGAAATAATGGATCCATGAAAGTAAAACAATGATGCAAGCATTTGTCTAATCACAGTCCCTACTAATGTATCATAATAAAGTCTTGGTGAAAATTGCCACAGTGTTTTGAATTATAAATATCTAGTTTTTGTATTTGCACTTGAAGAACAAAAGTCAGTCATTAAGGAAAACTGAAAAGGGAAGTTTAAGAAAGTGAAATATTGAATAAATTTAGGATGACATTCCTATAACAAGCTTAATCTTTATCCCCTTTCTCATCCCCATCTTCTACCCTATTTGCATGAAAAAAAGTTATTCTGGGGTAGCNTTCCTCATTTGCAGTGAAGCAAAGGGCTAGGAGATATATAATGGGTATTAGGAGATAGGTGGAAGTATCAAGGAGATGTGAGATCTATAGCAAAGTACAAAACAGTCATGAAATTAGTGAGCATCTCATAATACAGAGCATCCTCTGTAGCTGCTTCAGAAGTTGCAGGAGCTAATACAGCCTTTGCAATACAGAAATAATTTACAAATTTAGTTTGAACTATGCCTTCTCTATGTGTTCTGATTCCCATGACTTATATGTATAGTTAAGCAGTTTTTGTGCTCAAGTCACCATTGGATAACAGGAGAAACAGAAATTGTAAAAGATAACAAGCAAGCGATTTCTCTGTATCCTATTAAAATCGTAGGTATTCCAAGTGAACCAGACTTTTAAAAAGTTAATTATCTTTACTGCTTCATTATAGGAAAATGCTTCATTAAAATATTTTTTTTCAAAGGAAAAAAGAGCACTTGTTGGACTGAATGCTTACTTTATGTAGTCATCAAAGTAAAAACCTATAATAATCAAAAGTATTTTTGGTCCAGTTTCCCACAACCCACCTCTCCAGTGGCCCAATACCATTCTTAGCAAATAAAGCTTTTTTTTTTAATATCATTTCACTAATCTAGACTATGATGTTGCCATATAATGCATATAACTCAGCTAATAGGTTAAATTAAAAAATTCACAAACCTGTCACATTTCACATTTCTTTTGGGCAATGTAAACACTATAAAGATACATCTATTAACTGTGTGTTATTAAGCTTTATCTATTTATGTACATAGAAGGCTTAAACTGCATTTGAGCATATATGAATGGGTGAAATAACCCACTTTTAATAAACATTGAATAATACTTGTTTTGAAATGAGTGTATTTTTCTGTCATTCCCTGTAAATAATGGTATAAACATAATACAGCAACCAAGATTTTCAAGGCACCTTGATGCAAACTGAATAGGATTTTGCATGATACTTCTAATTTGTCAGCTGGCATCAGTGAGCATTTTGATTTGGGACCAATGCAGCACACACAACTGTCACCAGGGTCGGAAGGAAGATAAACGCTGGACACCACCAGAGATTGCCTAGGTGTGAAAATTTGTAGGTCATCTTCATGGTCTGTGGTAAACAGAGAGCAACTGTAATATCACAGTGTTCTCCTCTCCCCAGATACTCTATGAATCTACCACAAAACTCCCAGTGATGTCCAGGAGACAAAATTAATTCTGCAGGGGAAGGTCTGGTGCAGCCCACTCTAGGTTATTATTTCATAGCTCTTTGGAGCAGGAAGTCTCTCAGGCTGCACAAATTGTACAGTCTGTTTCTCATTCAAAAGTCATTCTAATTATAGAGAATTAGGAAGAAGCTTTCATTGTGGGAAGGCTGTTTTGTAATGTCTTTTGTGTGGTCTTGTACAGCATCTGATCTGTGTTTGAGAAAGGAAATGCAGTCAGATAGCTGATTGATTCTCTTTAGGGAAAGGCTGCTTTATTGCATCCTGTGCTTTTTATGACAGACTCGAAAGAATGAGAGAAATATTCTGGGATGTATTTGTTGATTCACTCCTTTGACCATCTCTGGAGATAGTTTCCTAGAAATGCCCATGGGAGAAACATGCTCAGACTTTTTCAAGTAGTTGCTTTGGCCTCTGTTTTCAGACCTCTTGATTTTAAATTCAGTCTCCTAAGCAGTGATTGTCAATCATGTTGTTTACACAGAACAGTTATCTATCACGTTATGGGCTGAGACTAGCAAATCTTTTTACAGAGGAAGGCCAGTTCTGCTTTCAGCTCTTACAGACAGAAGGACCAGAGCATTCATACTGAGAAACACACAGTACAGGACATCACAACTCTAAAAAAATGAAGGTACACCATGTATGTGCTACCACAGATTTGGGAAATAGTTCAGCCACCACTAAGGCACCAAATTAAGAATATAACTTTGCTATCTTTAGAATATCACACTAAAGACAAGAAGTTACCTTTTGTCCTCACTTCTGTTCTGCCATCCTGCAGCAGACTTGGCAGACATGATTAGTAACATTGGCTGAAAATGGAGTATATTAGCTCTAAACACCAAGTATTTTCACAAACTGACACCAAGGGTTGTAGCTGCAGCACATAGAAAGAAGCCCTGCAATTATCTTGGTTCCCTAGTACAAGAATCAGTAATAGTGAAAATTACAGAAACATATAGAACAGTTGGAGTAGAAAAGGATCTTAAAGATCATCTAGCTCCAACCCCCTTGGTGTTGGCAGGGACACCTTCCACTTGACCAGGTTGCTCAAAGTCCCATCCAGTCTGGCCTTGAACACTTCCAGGGATGGGACATCCACAGTTTCTCTAGGTGTGTGTGTCAACACAAGCAGGCAGGTGAGACAGCCACAAAGTCACTATTAGAATGCAAAGAGTCTATTTATTCCTGTTCTCTTGCTTTCAGAGGGACCCTAAAAGCAGCACCTGGGCAAAGGTTCATAAAGAAGATGCAGGCACCTTTAAACTTGGTCCATGCTAGAGAATCACTGGCCTGCTGTTCACTCAGGCTGCAAGGTCACTTGACTGATTTACAGTCCTCCTTGACAGTTTAATCCATACCTTCCAACGCTGGGCAACCTTACCACCCTTATAGTGAAGAATTTCTTCCTAAAATTTAATCTAAACCAACCTCTTCCAGTTTAAAGCCATTCCTCCTCATCCTGTCACTACATTCTCTTGCAAAAAGTTCCTCTTCAGCCTTCTTGTATGGGCACAAACTACAATGTAAACAGTCTGAAAAATTTTTCATATTTGTTTATAGATGCTTAGGGACAGCTTTTCCTTTGGGCCAGTGTAGTCCAAACCCACCAAAAAATTTTAAACGTCACTAAAATTGTTGTCATTTTTACTTTGAAGAAAGGCAGCAGCCTCCTGGGTCACATTAGGCAGAGCATTGCCAGGAGGTCAAGGGAGATAGTCCTCCTCCTCCACCTGATGAGACAGATCTGGGCAATGTGTCCAGCGCTGGGCACTCCAGCACAAGAAAACAGGGACAGGTTACTGGGGGTACTCCAGCAACATAGTGGAGGGCCAGGTTGCAGAGACCAGCACATTGGGAAACCCTTGTGTCCAGGAGGGGCAGGTGTGCTGGTATCTGGGGGGGTAGGGATTGATCAGTTCTGGGGTGTTTTAGAAAGGTATTTAGAAATTCATGTTTGCTAGTATTTTACTACTATTTTACTATGTTAATTTTTGTAGTGATTTTGATCTTGAATCCATACTTCAATGATCACTTTAATTATATGTTGTTAGTAAGTTAATAAACCACTTCAAACTTGATTTGATATTAATTACATACATTGAGCAATTTTTCCTTCAGAGAGGAATTTTGCTGCTCAAATCTGAGCTTGTGGTATTGCACATGGCAAATATGGTTGAGAACAAAAAGGAGCAAAAAGGAAAGGAGAAAGTTAAGAGGTCTTTTGTAAAGTAATTTAAGTTTTCTAACATAGCTAAGTATTTTCATCTTGTTATGATTGATGAGTGACATGTTTTTCTTATTTACTACAGCATTGTCCTCTCAAAGCTCCATTGAAGTATCCATGCATAAACATAGCCTTAGCAGGACACCTTTGAGATGCTCACCATCCAAACTGTGCTGGAGCAGCTGTTGCTGATGTCTCCAGACACAGCTGTCTGTGCTCTCCCCACACAGCCTCACTGCAAAAAGGGTAGAGCAGGCTGTAGTCACACCTCTGATTGCAGACAGGGGTCTTCAGGGCGCTGGGTGCTTGAAAAGGTCATTCACCAAAGAGTAGGGCTGGAATTAATTATGTCTCTAAGACTGAAATGCCTTATTCAATTACAACCTCTTGTCAATAAGGGGGGGTTTTTTGTTGTTTTTTGAGAGAGAGAGTTTTAATGAGTCCTGTAATAATTGCAGTTTTTCCTTTTATACAAACACAAATACTAGAAGTCACATACATTTCCAGAAGCACAGCATTTAAATTTGGTAAATAGTGAGCTTGACCTAATGATCAGTCAGTAACTGGAAGTCATCCCTTTATAAAATGGGTTTTAATTAAATACTAAGCCAAACAATTTAGTTATAATTACTTTGTTGTTGTTTGTTATATATATGAAATAGAATATTTTCAGAAAAAAAACATGTCCTCGATGTATAGGGCTGGCACTTCTGCTAGAGAATGGCACTGTCAGCAGGAGGAGCACAGTCCATTTTGCCCATGCCTCTCACTTGCATTGTTGAAAAGCTTGAGCAGACACATCCCTTCCCACAGAACAATGGGAGGGAAATTTTGTGCACGTGGGTTTTGCCTGCTGTCCTATTATAGGATTTCTACATGAAACAAAAAAAAAATCTAAACTTACAAAAAAGCCTATTTAAAGGTATTTGGGGTACTATTACATGTTTTATTTATGTTGCATTTCTGCTTTACAGATACCAGGAGCCCCTTTAGCTGGGGTGAGGATAAGGAAGGGATCCCACCCAATGTCATAAAAACAGGCCTAACACTAGTCAATGTAAACCTCAGTTGTTTCCAGTCTTTCTCAGATCCCCGAGAAACAGCTGGTGAGATGGATTTACAACATACAAAAGAATCTAGAACAGCTTGAAGTTAGGTTGGGTCTTATAAGAAGTCTACAGTTGTGTTCATCTAACTAAGATTATGTGAAATGCCCATTATGATGTGACAAAGAGGCCTAGGCCTTTGTAACAGCTTCTGCAAATTAAATCCTCTTCCTTGTCAAGAAAAGAAAGACCATGCAGATGTAAGATTTTCTCTAATTATCCTCAATTCGGTACAGCTTTCAATAAAATGAAAAGTGCTTGTAAGTCACGTAGTATTACTATGTGGCCCTGCAAGCTGTGACAGACATTTCATTTCCTATGGCTTACTCACAAAGGCAGTTCTATTTGCAACTCTTCAGCAGAGATAGATCCTGGAAAATGGCTGAAGTGTGCATGACTCTTCACTACCTAATGCATGAACAACTTTCTCAGTAGAACTTGAAAAGCAGTTTAGAACAGCCTCTTGCAATTGCCATAAAAACAAGCACAGTGAATTGACTTGTCCTAAACACATTTTTCAACACAACAAAAAAAGGCAACTGTCTTGGACGTAGTTAAAAGATGACTAACGAATTCACTCTTTACAGCTGGCCCTGTGTTACAGATTTCTGAATTGTAACTCTCAGCCTGAGGTATGAAATATATTATGCAATTCAGATGTCAAATTATGGAAAAGCATTCTAAGATGAACATGTCTTTGTTTAAGAACTGCTGTCCAGTGAAGCAACATCCATAAACTCTTAGATTTTTTTTTTTGGTCCTAAACCAGCAACATCATCACAGCCTTTGGAAACTGCCAGAGTTACAGGCTCCATGCATGCAATCACTCCATAGCTTTTCTGATGCCGCAGTGAAAAAAGTTATTACTACTGAAACCATGAACAGACAAATTAAGCCATTATTAAAATGGCTAAAAATACAAGAAGAAAAATAAAGAAGGTAGAACAGGAAAGAGAAAATTAATTTAAATTTAAATTAGTTTTAATTTAAAATAAGAATTTGACATTCTTCAGCTGAGATTTACCGGTGTCTTTTTGTGACTGACCTTGTGTGTTTTAGTCTTCATATCTTCTCATAAAAAAAGAACAACATATGGTTTACTGCAGAGGAAGAAATTCTTTTCAGCTCATTAACTGACATGTATCATAGGTCCATACCACAAATTAGATCACATACTAATAATTCATACCTCATCCTACCATTCAGCCCTGTATATCATGCACACCTCTGCCCTGAACCACGTATAAGCACATGCCTTCATATGTGCATTGGTCTTCTGTAGATCAACATAAAAAAGCCCCATCTTTTTGTAAGAAGTAAACACCAAGTTAAAAGAATAAGATCGGATTTAATCTATTTACAGTTTCTACTATTTTTTATTTCTGCTGTCAGTTCTCATTTAACTTTCCCATCTTCTCTTCCTGGCAGGAATTGCCAAAAAACAGGTGGAAGAATTGGCAATCACAGCCTTTCGCTGTCAAAATGTAGACAAACCTACCCCACAGACCTGTGTTCTGTTTTCCTATACTAGAAAAAAAATCCAAGTCAAAAGAAGTGAGTATGGTGTTTTTTCCCCGGGTGAAAGGATGGCCTTGATCAGGAACCCAGAGAACCACAGTTTTCCAAATTACTGGAAGCTGTGTGCTTATGGTTGGTCAAAACTGACCCCTCATTAACACAGCTGTTTATATCACTAGGAAACTAGACTTCAGTAACAGATAAAGAAGGAATACATTCTGAGAAAATACCTGTCCCCTGCGTTTAGACAGTCCATAGAATTGGTACCGCAAGAGGCCTGATCTCATTGTGGAAGCGTTGCACTAAGTCAAAAAACAGCCTTTTCCTAAAGAGCTTTCCACCCAAATGTGTTGCACAAAAACAAACCTGGTATTCAAACTGAGAGTGTAAAGGAGAAAAGCTTGTCCTAAAGCCTTCATAGGGATTCATTGTAGGAATAATGTGACATGTTCCCTTTGGCATCAGTGTACTGATGTCATGGAATTACAAGAAGATGAATTTGGCCCACTTCCCAGCCAACACTCTTATAAGAGGCTTTGTTGTGTGAAAGTTGCATATGTGGTTCAGCCACAAAAGGGACCAAAACCAACATCCAAATTATGGCCTCTGTTATGCAGACTCACTCTTTCAATATGAAGATTAATCCAGTTTGCTTCTGCCAAGCATCACAATGGAATTACTGGCAGGCTGAGCTAACAAAATGCCACTGGCCAGCACTACAACACAGAGGCTGCATTATGCTGCAAATGCTCCCATCATCTGTCCAGCAGATGTGACAATACACAAGCCAAAATTTAGAAAAAGGGAAAGGAAAAGCTCTTGTGCTCACCTATAACCAAGATTTCAGTCTGGTTCAGAGCTAGTGCATTTCACTATCAATTATTTAATGTACTTAGAATTCAAAACTAGAGTAAGCAAAACATTTAATGCAAAATTGATGGGTGTAATTTACACAGTATCTTTCTGTATTAAGAATGTCACTTTCCAATGACACTTCAGTATTTCAGTAACAATTGCTTACATTCCCTATCACAAACATCATCACAAACTGCAGGTCTGTTTCCAGCTGGTGGGTAGAGACAGTTTTACTTATTCATGGTAGGCTTCCATTCATATTATCTTTTCAGTTTCTGAAGATCAAACGTGCTTTTCTCACCTGCATTTTCACATCTCAGATCAGAGCTACATTTGCCAGGGAGACATGTTCCTTCAGAGAACCACACTGCAATGATGTTGTCTGTGGTGCAGTAATACGAGTAATAAGGAGGAGAACACAGTCCTGTAATAACAGGAGTGTCGCACAGGTGCCGGTTTCAGAAGCAGAAGATGCTCTGTGGAGAGCAGAAGGCCTCAGCTTTTGACATGGCATCCTGCAATCCAAATCCAAAAATCTGTGAAATAAAACCAAGTGGTCATTAAATAAGACCAGTGAAATGGAGTCCCACAGGTCATGCAGGCAGAAGGAGCTGCTCTGCACATCAGAGTTTTGTCTCCAGCTTGCCTATTCCTCATTTTTCCCAGCCAGCCCCCTAAAACTGTGGAAGAGGTCTCACTAGCCTACCTGTAGCTGGGAGGACCTATTCAATGCCACTGAACTAGCCCAGGGAACAAACACGCTAGAATTTGAATGTGTTAAGAGATAAAGCATTATTTGCAAATTCAGTTCTAGACAGTGCAATGTGCTTTCTTTTTCCAGACAGTTTCATTTCCTCACCTTCCCATGTAGAGGTGTCCAATTAGCAAGGTAGAATATAACCTGCTCATTAAAGGGAAGATTTTAGCAAAGACATTTATGAACCTCAGTAAGGCAGGCAAGATAAAAATACATTTTAGTTGGGTAATGGTAAAAATAATTGAAAGAAAAAATAAAATCTTAAAAGACTGAAGTGTAGTTTGAGACTAGGCTAAGTGAGACAAAAAAGTCAGAAACTATAGAAGATATAAGACAAGTCCAGAATATGAAATCCAGGTTCAGATACTAAATGTTTCTAATTATCCACCACACAACAACTGCCACGGAAGCTACTAACATTTTTGAGTTTCACTTCATTCTGTACTCTGGGCAAGCCTTAGACATTTGATCATGTCAGATTCTGGTTTGCCACAATAAGTGTGTACTCAAACACTTGAACATTTTGATACATCTGGACAAGATCCGGCTTTGAGTGAGAGAAATAGCACTGTAGCTGAGTGTATGCTTTCCTTTTGAAAACTGAACAGTTAATGACCCTTCACACTTTAAAAAGTATTTTTTTCCTCTTTCTTGAATAAGAGGATCTGAAGCATTTGTTTAAAACACAAAACATGCTGAACACTCAGAAGCACTGCAGAAACATGTTAAACCTCTGCCAGGTTCACCTCCTCCATTCCCACTTCAGTGCACATAGAACAGGCACTGAAAGGCTCCTGAAGAACATTGTAGAAAGACTATTTTTTCCTTTGGGGCAAATTTTACACCAGGGAAAAAGCTAAGTGGTAGGTTTGCTTTAGATACCTGAGAAGTGTTGGTATCTGCCACGCAGTCCCAGCATTATGATAAGGGAATGAGAGTAAAAGAAAGCAAAGTATTATATTAGTGAACCAGCTGGTTGTTTCTGACATGAGTTTAATGCAGTAGCCCAGACAGAAAGGACAGGGACATCACAAGAGTGGCAATTAGCTTTATTTATTGGTTCCATTCCCCACCTCCAGAAACCAATTTAAGGCCAGGGATCATAGCATGCAAAATGCATCTCCTGTGCTTATTCAAGCTATATAAAAATGACAGGCATAATCCTGTCTTTCCAAGGAGGAGGCTAGCAGTGGCCAGCATTGGTGCTCAAAATGTCTTAAGAGGACCAGCAGCAACTGCTGCAAGGGGCCTCAATCCATGGATTACACTGCCTAGCAGGATGCCTAGCAGCAAGGTTTATATCCTTTCTAGATGCTGCCGAGAGGTTTCAGAGCTACCACCCAGATCTGAGAAAGTGATAGGATACTGGGGAAGGTACCATTGCTGCTGGACCTCAGTTTCTGATTCAATGAGTGTGTTGACACTTCTTGATGTTTTTGGAGTCACAGCAAACCATGGTTCAAGAAGAGGGGCAGCAGGTCTGCAACTTGTAGAGGGCCCTTTCATGCAGCATCTCAGGGCTGCTCTGGGGCCTGGCAGTGGAGAGAGAACTCCACCAGTGCAGCTGTGCAGCTGTGGGTAGATTGCAGAGATGCCAGAGACCACCTGATTGAACTGATGTTTTTCTTCCCCTCCCCTCCCTTCCTGTCCCCTCNAGTTTCTCTCCTGTACACAGAAAGGCAGTGCTGGAAACTTTCTATAAGTCTATTCCTATTTTGTTGGGCTGTGTGCTTAGAAAACTATGGAGTATTTTGTAAACAAGCAATTAGAGGCTGCTTGAAAAGCACTTGTGCTGCTGGAAGGATTCAGTCCCCATAGCAGTATTCATGTGATGCCATCACCACAGCAACCAAGGCTGTAAACAATGCTGGTGATCATGGATAGCACACCGATTCTTGGTTTCCCGATTAGAAACAAAAGCTTTGCCAGACTCTATTTCTTTCCTGCCATTGCAGGCTCCCTGATTGAAATGCTATTTGGATGTTTTGCTCTGGAGTGTAAGTACGTTAGTCTTTGACTGACATAAGATGTGAGAAAGAGGTTAAACTGCAGTGCTCCATCGGGTCGTCTGGTTAGAAATTGACATGTTATTTCTGCAGTTAGCAGTGCATACCTGCCAGCATAATGACAACACATTTATTAACCCACATGGGCCCTGTTCCTTCTGAAATAAGACAAAACTAACATTTAATTTAATTATGGTATCTACAGAGACATAACAGTATTTTGAGTTTGTCATTAAAGACATCTAGGGAATTTTGCAAAACCCATAGCATGTAATGCTCTACAGAAATATTTTATTCATCTGCAACCTGAAAACCATATAAATCTGAAGAGATTATCTTCATAGAGTAAGATGAGTACATCTTACTTGAGAATAATATCCCCTATCTTTTCTTAATAACTTAGAACAAAGGGTTATTTTGGCATTAACTCCTGCAGAGCATCAATATGCCTGAGGCAGCTATATAGTACAGACAGAAAAGTCTGAAAAAGGTGAGGGTCTAATCTACTGCCTTAAAACTTACACCGGAACTCTCAGTATGGGTGAGCAGCATTATAGCCAGGAGTGAGAGTCTAACCTAACCCTAACCCTAGGTAAGCATAGTGTAGAAAACCTTACACTGACACAGCTCATCTTAATGACAATTTGCAGCAATTTCATCTAAAACAGGATGCTTAAAATCGAGTTGTCTGTTATTCTCCATTGGCTGAAGAGACCTTTAGATTGATGAGCTCTGGTTTAGACACTTACATCTTAGAACTCAAAGTCATGGAGAGTTGAATCATTCCTCTACAGCCGTTTTTGGCACCAACAAGTTTATTGTCTAACCATTCAACACACAGATTTAAGAGAAACTCTTCACTCTGAAGCCAGTTAGAACTGCTTTGAATCAATCTATTCGGGCGGCAGCTGGAGAGCTGTGGTCCTTCCTGGGAAGACGATGATGGTCCTTTCTGGGAAGATTTATTGAACTGGAAATAATAGTTCATTTGTTTTCTTGTTTTCCTCCCTGAATTAAAAATTCTTCTTCAGCTTTCTGAGTCCTTCCTTACTACAAGCAATTCCAATAATTAAATGCATAATTTTTGCTGGAATTATTCTGAGCATAATTATTTTGGCTGTTTTACAGGATGTCTTTTTAACGCCAGTTTCATGTAGCTCATGTCCTCCAGATGGAGACATTCATGGAATAAACCAGATGAAAATCTGCAAAGTTTAAGGAATTAGGAGAATTCACCAATGTAGATTTTAAGACTATCTAGAGCAAAACATGTCTCTGGATTTCTTTGGGACAAATGGTTAAATATTTATGATCTTATTTCTTCAGCCTCGCTGGTTTCTTATGTCTAAATCAGGCATCAGATAATCTTAAAAAGTTTACAAAACTTGATGTTTTTATAAAGTTTAGTTCTATTTCTTCCATCAATTCAGAAAGCAAATTATACATTCCTCATTTCATGTCTTGATCTACAGAGGGGGAATAATGCCAGGTGCTTTGAGTGATTAGCTACAAAACATGAATCACAATTACTGAATCATTGAAGTGAGCATTTCACAAACAGCCTTCAGTCTGAAGTTTATTTATGCAAAACTACTCCACAACTCCTTGTAAATAGCAAATAGCCAAGAAGGAGAAAAACTCAGGTTTTTAATTTGCACATCAAATACAGGTCTGCTTTAAAAGAGAACAGGTAATTGTAATAAAAAATTTCAGCAAATACATGATCTACTGAGGGCTCTCTTCTTTCAATAAAAGAAATCTAGTCTTAGATTTTATCTGGGTTTTTCCTAATTTGCATGTTAAGTATGTTATTTTAAACACCTGTAAAAGACTGATCATGCATACCTGATGTTCATTTTAGTTGTAAGACTATATAATCTAGCTAGGTTAAGCAGCATCTGTTACAGTTATGTCTTAGTAAAGGCCATCGACTTAATGGGAGAGAGACTTATATTGAATTATCTTTCACATTTCATGTATCTCTTCCACAGACATTACTACTCTTTCTGATCTGAACAGTAAGCAAATGCAACATGCACACAATGACTTTAAAGTTGTCGTGATTAACCAAACAGGAGATATGATCAGAAAAAGGAAGCATCGCACTATAGAAATGCAGGAAATAGTTAATTTGTATTTTTTAGCAACTGCTAACATAGTTCCATTCCAGATGGCAGTGAGAGTGCAAATCTGTTCTGTTCTGTGAGGATATGGGTGTTATAATAGGCTCCAATGGATCAGATTTATTTTTCAATGTTTTTCTCCACAGAACACTTTAACCATTTCAGACAACAGCTATTTTGTTTTGTATGCTCTGTATTAAGTATTCATATAAGATACTGTGTGTCATTAATCTTCACAAAATGCCATACTATGGAGATTATTCCTCTCCAGGGGCATTTCTTCTTAGAAGCTGATAAATCAGTCTGTTCCATGTAGGATCTTATCTTAAAGCCAAAGAGTTTAAGAAACTCTCTCTCTTTCCACAGCCTTTTCCCTCCTTTGACTCCTTCACTGATGTTCCACCTTCAAAGGACATTTTCCCTGTATAAGGATTCCAGTGTCTTCACACTTCTCAAAGCAAGAAAGCTTAGGGAATACTTCTCCTTCCCTCTGTGATGCTCCTCAGTCTCCTTGGATGCTAGGATCTCTGTAGCTTTAAAGGAATGCTGGTCTGGTAGTCTTCATTTCATCCCTGAATATCAAAGTCCTAGGAAAAACATGAGGCTATTAGCATGGATAGATTAGTGTCCTTCATTCCTTTTCAGCCAGTTCACTCATGTTTCAATGCAAAACAAAAATAAAGGTTGTGAAACCTTGATATTTAAATTTAGGAGGATACTGATTTCACTACACAAGCCCCAGCATGCTGCACTATCTGTCCACAGCTGCACAGTCCCAGACCTATCCCTCAGCACCCAGCACTGTTCTGCTTTCTGAGGCCCCACCAGTCAGGAGTTTTCTCTCAAACCTTCCTGTGTTCCCTGTTCTAAATGATGGCACTCCTAGGAAAATTGTTCTCAATACAGAACATGGTCTTCCTTGCATCAGGAGCTTAATGAAGCATCACACAAAGGAATACATTTGATAAAGTCTCTGGACTACCTACTTCATGGTAAGAGCCAAGAATCTGACAAATATTGTGTATATGTGTTGAGAGACAAAGAAATGAGAATGAATTTCACTCCTTCCAGTTAGCTGCACCTCGCCACTCAAAAACAATGGTTGTTGTTTCAAAATCCCTTCTATATTTTGTCCTGCTTTTCTTTGCTGTATTGAGGAATTTTTTTGTTGTTGGTTTTTTTTTGTTTTTTTGTTTTTTTGTTATAAGCCAGTTGTCCAACATGTGCTTTAGAATTGCCTTCAGAAGGCTTCTTTGATACGGACAAGAAGAACTGTGGTCTGCATGAGCATCTGTTTCGCTTTTGAATGGCACATTAGAGAGACATAATTCCTTACTCCACTGTAAGGTAACCTGAAGTGTCTTCAAGAAAACTAATGTTCCTATTTCATTTCAACCTGCTAATGTTTGACAGAAGACCAATGATATTGATTAGCATATCTATATAAACTAAAAGCAAAATAAGACAAGTTTGCTTTAAGGTAACATTTGTTCTGATACAAGGTGAATATTGGCACAAAGAGATTAATAAATTATTCAATAAGCACTGGAACTTGCAATCATGGTATGTGTAAAAAAACCAGAAAAGCTGGGAGTAGAAGACTGAGTTTTCATGCTCTGGACCTGCTCAGTAACAATTAAGAGGTAATTGTGATATATTTGGGTTCATTTTGTTAATTTGCATTCTTGATCATTTTTTAAAATTTGCAATATTTCTTAAGCATGCACAGGTTTTTACTCAGAAATTAACCTGCCAATAATGACCAGAATATTAAAAGATTAAAGCATATTGTTTGCACTATACAGAAGCTTGGACAAGGAGATCAACTGTCAAACCAGTGAGAAATCTTTGTTCACCTCTTAAATAAGTTGAAAGAAGGAAAGCACAAAAGCAGTCCCCAACTTCACTTTTTTGACTGTATAACTATACTGGCAATTTTCACTATAAAACTTCAAGCAATTTTAATGTTGTTGTAGTCTCTTTTTATTGAAATCAAAAAAGATCACTGAAAATTAGTTGATTTTGCTGCAAATGTACATATCTCACATAGTTTATGCCATACTATTAAGGATTTATTTCTTCTTCCTTTAATGGATTCCTTCAGTTGACTTAGAGTGAATTACATCTTATAAGTAATGTTAAGGACATGTCTATGACACAGTAATTGCTTACACAGTGAATATTCTCATGTGTATATGTCTGTACCTGGAATTCTGTTCCTGATTCAGACGTTGATTTGAGTACTAGTTCCCTTATAAAGCTGAATTCAAGTGGTAAATCTGACCATGCAGGTGATGAAGTATTTGACATTGATTTTAAAAACAGGACTAAACAAAGCAGATAGAAAGAAGAAATGTTTCTCTCAAACACTTGTTGAAATTTCTAGAATATTTAATTGCAAATAGACCTGAGATATGTATACATCATATAAAAGAAATAATATATTTGTCTAATTCAATAGGGGAAATTGAAGGGCAGTGTATTGTAACTAACCCACCGATTATTCTGTTTCTCTGCCACTTTGCATTTTGTTACACTTCAGAAAACACACTTATGCTTTAGTATCTGTTCATCCATTTCATCACTAGGATGCTCAGATGCCTCCTAAAATACTAGTCATTGTTTACAGAAACAAAAATTATGTTTTCTGTTGGCTGCCAAGTGGCTAATTAACAACACAAGTGTACCCCAATTTAGTTTTTTCAAGGGTTTGTTTTCTTGTTTTTAGTAATTATACCAAAATAATTACTTCTTAAACACTAATTTGAAAAAAACAAAATTCACTGTGGAGAAAAATGTTCTCAGTACATATTCAAAAGTATAAATGTAGTGTTCTTCCTCTGGGTTTTTCAACACCGCAGAAATGTATCTTAGGGATGAACGTCCTTATGTTGTGATCAGATAGGATCCCAGAAAATGGTAATTATGAAGAGTAAAAAAATTCTTTCAGAATTAAATATATCAGTAAAAAGAAACCAGAGATGTTATAGAACACTGATGCATGCTGCATGAAGGGAACCATTTGCCTCTCCAGGGACACTAAACCACACCACACTGAATAATGAGCCAGGGACTGGCAATTGGTATGTTTGCAACAACATTTTGTGGTGAATAGCATGTTAGAGATGGTATTGATTAACTCATACAACAGACATGACGAGTAGATGGATTTCACTTTCTGGTTTACTATATAAAGTTATTTTAAACATGCATGTTAAGTGAGTTGGAATTTCTTGGCAATGGCTTCAAATTATGTTTAAAGTTGTTTAAAACGGGGAAGAGGATTTATCTAATTAACATGTTTCTCGGCAAGACATTCTTAAAATGAGAACAGTTTTATGGGAAAAGAAAAATTCTTTTTTACTTGCCTACACTGCTGAACTCTTGCATTGTTTTCCTTAACTGAGAATGCAGCTCTCATTCTCACATCACAAGCAGACAACTGCAATCGATGGCAAGCAGTGAAGATTAGAGAAATTGTATACTTAAAGGCTATGGAAAAATCTTGCTATTCTAATTTTTGTGAGTGGAAAGCAGTGGGAAATGGCACTAAGTTATTAGCAGTGATTCAGCAGTGATGAGGAGCTATTCTCATAGATTAGAAATTGTGAAATAGTAATAAGAAAAATGTCATTTAAAACTTAACGTATAAAATTGTCACACTTTATGCAATATTGCACATACTCAATACATGAAGGATTTTAAGGGCTCTAAAGCACTATAAACTGCCTGTTGGGTTTCAGGTATCATTTGTTATCACATCCAACAAAAACTTAGTTAAATCTTCATGGTCCAGAAAAAAAAGCATTTTCTGGAGCCTGTGTTTCCCTGCTGCTGGGTATCAACAGTGGGAATCTTCTCCAAATCCACAGATATCTTCTCCAGTCAGATGTATGAGAGAGTCCTTTACAGAGGGAAGCAGGTGGTATTTATAAAAAGGGTGAGTATGGGCTGCCTTCTGACTGAATGGTCCGTACAGTCATGGACTGCTGTCATTCTTTGCATAAGCAAGAGGGAAATTTGTTGAAGTCCATAGGAGATTAAAGTTTCATACAAGTTTAATTCCACAATATCAAATATTGTGAATATTCAGTTCTGAGT
This sequence comes from Ploceus nigricollis, assembly GCA_013399945.1. Taxonomy (NCBI): domain Eukaryota; kingdom Metazoa; phylum Chordata; class Aves; order Passeriformes; family Ploceidae; genus Ploceus; species Ploceus nigricollis. The sequence goes on along the minus strand of VXBC01000360.1, from coordinate 537,513 downwards.
TCAGAAAACTGAAATGTTTGCGACAGTTGCCCCTGTTCTCAGAGACTTGGCACTGTCCAGAGTATAGAGCTGTCTGCAGGTCCCTGCACTGGGGACCCTCCTGGAGCTGTGGCTACAGGCCAGCAGTTGCCACACAGTGGTCGCTCAAAAGAGGACAGAAAAACATTTCATAACAGATCCAGGACAACACCTTCCCACAACCATCAGTGGTTCTCAGTGAGCCACTGCCTGCTAACTGTCTGCCCCAGGGAAGTAAGGCACAAGAACTCCCACCCTCTGTACACAATCCCTGCTCGACTACTATTGTCAGAGCCTGGAAGTGTTGGGACTCAGAAGTAGGTGGGAAATTATTTGCAGAAGTGGATGTGGGAGCATGTTGTCACCCAGAAAGGGTCAGTCATTCTGATACATTCAGACTGCACTGAACTGCACCACTGCTGTGCTTTGCCACCTGACATGAGAGAAAAGCAGTGTGGATAACATGGAGTCATGATCCACATTGTCTTTGTACTGCTCACCCTCACCACAACCCGAGTCCAGACAGGGGAAAGGGTAACAGAGTACCAGCATCAAATAAAGGCATCAAGGCCTATACAACATGAGATATTCTTTATCCAGATAATATTTCTATTTGGTGCTTCTGTACCAATTTCTATGGTCATTCTATAGTGATTGAATCTGTACTAGTGTTCTTACACACTGACCATGGATGCTGCTGTGACCTGGTTAAAAAAGATGCAGCTGGACTGAGTAGTCCTTCTGGAAAAATAGAGGGTAAATCAGTCCAGCCACACACTGGAAGGGGCCAAAGGGCTTAATATAAATCTAATTTCTTATCTATATGGTCTGTCACCAGACGCCATATGGCCAATACCATTTAAGGTTCTTCTAGCAGGATGGATTTGAGAAGTCTTGACAAGTTAGTTAAAGACAAAACCATTAAACATTGCTAAATATATATATATGTACATACATGTGTAACATAGACTGAAAAACAGAGGCTGGGGAAGTACACAGAGAAAACAGTATGTACAATTACCTTGTTATGTAACATATTCTTCACAAGACATCCACTTGGTTATTCTGAGAGATGAGACCTTAGGTCTAGCCTAGAATGGTCCCTCTAATATTCTTAAGCTGTGGGAGTTTGTTATGTAAAATTTGGTCTTCTGACAACATTGATTGTGTCATTTGGGTAGCAGTGGCAGAGCAGAAGCCCTTGGCAGGTTAAACTGTCTCTATAAATCAAAGGTCTTGAAAAGTGTGAATGTTGCAGTGAAGCTGCCTATCACCCAAGTGGCTGTCCATTAGTCATTTAAGAGGAGGCAGTTTCTGGCTGAAGCTGTAGTTGTGCATGTGGTCCTCCCTTGTTAAAGCCTTTCAGTGAGATTCATTTTATATTCAAGAGAGCAATCTTTCTTGCTTATAACGGGCAAAAGAGATGGTCTTTTGATGAATTAAAAAGGGTTTAACAAGTTTGCCAGGATGTAGCTGATGAAAAGACATGTTTGCCCAGGCACCAAACTCCACAGGTGATGAGGACCCTGCCAAGCCTGGAGTTTTGGTTTTCACAGTTCAAGGGGGCACAATGAGGAGCAGTGACTCTGTGCAGCTTTCTCAGGGCTTCCAACTCTCCTAGCCCACACATAAGAGGTCATTGACATTTCGCAGGATTGAAACAGTCTCGATAATTTAAGAATTTGCCTTCAAGGGAGTTCAGAGACCACTCTTAAATAAAAATGCAGACAGACTTGTGGAGCATCTCTGCTGAACTGGGAAGTTTCAAGCAAATTTCACTTCTCTAAATGCTGAATAAGGCTGATCTTCAGCATGCTGAAACAAATTTGACTTTCTTCAAATACATTCAATTTAATTTATTAAGAAGCAATTGAAGTTATGCATTGCAAGTAGTTCTTTTAAACATAGTATTGCAACTAGTTGCTCTGAAAAAGTCCTAAATTAAAAGCTGACTGAAAGGAAACCCTTTAATGATAGCTTTCACCACTTTGTGCTTGTCTGTTTTCTTCTTCCATTCACAAAACAGTGGATTATTAAAAGCTGATAAATATTGCCACAAGGTCATCTGACCATATAATCTGAGGCAACAGTTAGCCAAAGAAACATCTCCTTCTGACAGCCAAAGTTGTTCTAGCAATATGAGCAGCATGACCTAACAAGAACCCCCTTTTTTTAATGTCAATACATACTTGTGATGTGGACTGTTTTTAATAGGACCTCAGAGATTAGAGTATTAAATTAAACACAATAGATAGAAATGCTAATGAGGGCTACAGGAAAATGAGAATGTACCACACAAAGAAGAAATATTAAAAAATATTACTCTTTTCTGTCTGTGAAATACATCAACCATAACAGCATTTCACAGAGAAACTGCTTACAATTACTCATCCAAATGAGTGAGATAACATTGTCTCAGAAGTAAATAACTTATGTGCAAAAGCTTTCATAGGTGTAAATTTGTTGATAACACTCTTTTGTCCAATATATATTCAATTTGATCTCTCCAGAGTGATTAATGACTTATGTCTGTGTATATTCTCAGCTTCATGGCTTCTGATGCCCAAATCTCATTATAAAAGATTAAACTTTCAATGATTAAATTCTCCTATATGCATTTGAGATAGCATCCATTAATATATTGTTGTTGAGGGGTAACAGTAATTGCCTTTGACTTAGTTTCTTACTTGGCAGAGGGATTAATTTTTTGAAAGGAGGTATTTCTACAAGTGGAGGAATTGCTGTTTCAGTGCTTTGTGACATTAGTGTACCATTCTGAGGCACAAAGGAAAAATAATATCAGTAAGAGGCTAGAGGATTTCTTATTAATGTTTTTTTTCATGAGGTATGGCTCTCAGAAATCACAAAGTTGCAGCTGAACAATTCATAAAGCAAAAATAAAAGTTGACTCAAATAAAAGTCTCTGAAGTAGACTTTGGAGCATTAGCATCATATCTCTCAGGTTTTATTCATATGTCATAGACTTTAGAGGCAAAGTTGATCCATAAAATAAAAATTTGTTGTCTTTCTAGTTCCTCTTGTCTTAAAAGACTTACCTTAAAAGAAATAAGATTGCCAGCCATGCTAGGGCAAGGAGAGTCATGAAGTTCTCTGATACAATTGTAGGGGAAAGGTCTGAGCAGCAACCCATTGTGTTTGATAAGAATTAGAAACCAGTTTTAGGAGTGTCCTAAAATTAGGGGATCTGGCACATGAGGTGAAAGATCATGGAAACAATGATGGCTACAATGAAAAGGGATAAGGGAAATAGAAGAGGAATGTAAGGGATATTAAAGTGTAAATAATGAGCTACTGCTCTGGAAACAACAAAAGACATATGGGAAGTTAGAACAGGAGAAAGGAAAACAGATAAAATAAGGCAAAAGGAAAAAAATAAAGAGAAGTCAACTGAAATAGACTGAAGAGAATAGGATGGTGTCTCACATCTGAAAGTATGGCAATATTGGATAGAGAAAATTGTGAAGGCATATTTTCAAAGGCAGATCAGAAAAAAAATAGACAAAACTTGATCTTTTTTCCAGAGGGAAATGTTTTCTCTGGATTTCTCTTTGCCATCTATCCAACAGCTAGTATACCACAAAATCCCTTTATAGGACACTTCATCTGGAAAAACTAACGTGGGAGATTTAAGATTTTTCAGATTTAAGATAATAAACTACCAACTGGAAATGGGGATGAGGTGAAGGGTGAAACTGCTCATGAAACTGTAGGAATAGGAGTGGATAAAACCACTGAAGAAATTCTGCACTATTGGCATAGCTATCTTGTCTATCATGGGCCCTCTAGGTGCTGGCTGTAGGAAATCTCACAGCTGGATTCAAAAGCAGCCACTTCTTTGCTTTTAAAAGTCTTTTTTGCTTTTAAAAGGATTGTAGGGCATTTTCAGTGCCTTTCAATCCATTTAGGAGATCTTATTATTTTTCCTTCCTAAACAAGCCTGAACAACAAGCCTGAAATAACAAGTGGCAAGAGCAATTTAACAAACAGGAAAAAAGCCAAGCAGTGAAGAACCTTTAGTCCTGACAGTTTCAGTGCCATAGATACAAACAGTAATAAAGTTTTAGGAATGCAGTAGTTGCATGCAGGTTTATTTTCAGAAATTACTTTGATTTATAATTACCTTAATGAGTGCACTAAAGCAAAGGCATAGCATTATGTAAGAAATGCCAGATGGGAGCCATAATCAAATTTCCTGATGAAACCATTTAAGAGAGAAAACAATGATCCCAAAGGTGAGTATACTGAAATAATGACTTCTGTTCATGGAAAAGAGGTACAAAATCCTATATCTTAAATTATGAAAAAAGAGTTTATAGCTTTTTATCTGAATGTATCACTGATGTACGTTAATCTTTGGGTTTTGAGGGGTGTTGCTGTTTATTTTTCTTTTCTTAAAATACATCCTATTGAGTTCTTACAATGTGCATTTCTTTGTAGTATCTTACAAAAAAACCCAGAATCATTAATATTAGGCGAATGTTCAAAGATATTTAATTCACTTTATTCTTCTACTTACAGTTTAATTTAAATAAGTAAGAGTAAAATTAACCAGATCTTGAGGTCATTGTGAACTAATTAAAGATCCCAACAAAAAAAAATTCCACAAATAGATCAAAAGCATTTAAGGAAATCAGAATTAGGTATTGGACTGTTCACATAAGAATGCAATGTGTTCTTTCTATTATGAATTATGTGCACTTGTTTGCCTTAATGTCAGAGATAAATAAACAGCTGCAGCTTTGAGCTTCTTTCCTTAATGCATGCAGCCCATTGTCTCATAAATTATACCTTAATGTGCATCTTAGCATTATTTTGCTAGGCAAAGAAGGTAAAAGGCAGCTCTGAAGCCTTTAATCTGGCCATGTCTCTACCTGCTTTCTCAATTGTACAAGTTTTTGCAAAATCAGCATTCAGCTTAAAGCCTGATTTTAAAGGGCTAATTTTAAGTTCCCTTTTTATCTGCAGCCTCTAATTCACCTTATCGAGAGTTGAGTAGTGTTCACTTTTAGGGCAATCCCATTGCATTAAAAAAACAAGAACGAAGTATGAAGCAAGAGGGAGCCAGCTGCAGTCTTCAAATACCTTTCAGTCTGTCAGGTGTCCCACACACCTATCACAGCATGCACTGGTGTTAGCCAAGCACAAGAACACAGGCTTCAGAACTTCTGGGAAACACAGGCAGAAAATAGATACAAAGCTCTCTGAAGCTCTAAACAGAATGGTAAGTTTGATGCCCATGAAAACGGGATCCAAACAAAGAAAAATCAAAAAAGGTTCGGTCACAGATCATGTTTGCCCCACCCTGGTTACCCAAGTCACCTCCAGATGCAGGACACAGATGGTCCCAGCCTGATACCCCAGGCACTGCTGGAGGTCAGACTGCAAGCTTGCCCAGGGGAAGGGACAGGAGCAGGACACAGGTCATTGCTAAAGAAAGTTCTCTCTGGCAAGGCTTCTCCTTTATGAAGAGCAAAACCCTACATCTGCACAGGGTCTCCTCCACTTTCCCCCCACCAATACCCAAGGAGCCTCATGGTGGTACCTGGAGGCTGGGACCTGATGAGAAGGCAGCTGAGTGTTCAGTGGGGAATTCAAGAAAGCGAGACCTGATAGATCTGAGAGCATCTGCAGGAAGGGAATCTGCAGGTTCAAATCACCAGCTTCCACTTAGAAGGGATTTAGGGAGGTCCCCTGGAGAAGTTCTGAGGGCATTCAAGCAGCAAATTGCTTCAAGCATGTGCAATGGCAGGGCTCCCTCCTTGAAGGCAGACCTGAATCAGCTTTCTTGGCAGCACACCCAAGGAATGAAGGGGCACAAACACCACCTGCTCTACTCAGGAATTGCATTGGTGGTGTCAACTGTTACAGTGACCATATTTTAAATTTATTTTTTAATTGTGATTTAGTGACTTAAACTGGATCAGAACAGCAAAGAAATGTTATGAGTGAGAAAGCTTTGTTTACAAAGCCTGACTGACCACTCTGCTCAGCTTCCCTGCCAGTGACTTACCCCTGCTCCCTGCTGTGAGTGAAACTCCTCCAAACTCAAGGAACCTACTGCATTTCCTCCTGATTCATTTGTTCCTCACTGTTTTACACTCCAAGCCTTGTTATGGGCAAAAGAGCATGCACTGTATAGCTCAGCAGCTTGATATTTGCTGTCAGCCCCACGCTGACACATGCAGCCACACTCTCATCTCTCCAGCTGCGGCACCACAGACACAGGTGCCTCTGGCCCATGGTCTGAACCCCAGTGTGCTGCACTCAAACCCCAGACACACACAGCACAGAGAGCAGAGAGCACACACCCAGGAAAGGAGTGAGTATTGGAGCTTAATGAGATGACAGGACAGACCAAGCTGGCTGGGCTAAGGGCATGGTCAGACAAAGGTACTGACCAGCAACATGTTCACAGGCAGCTGGCCCCTTACATCCTCTTGCACAACCTCAGATTGCTCCTCCCAGCATCCATAATGAATTCCATCCTCCAGAACAGGGAATCCCCCAAACAGTCTGTGCAGGGCCCCAGAGAGTCACATTTCTAGGGACTCAAAATGCTGGGTCTCACCCGACTTGTGGGGTTGATGCTCCTGGGACAGCACTGGGGGGGCTGGGGCTGGCACTCACGTCTCTGCTGGGACACTGGGACTCCCCCACTGCCCTCTGCCCCCATGCCCCTCTGCATGGAAGGAATGAGCCTTTAGCACATACTCTAACAAACACCAGCACCACCCATGGGAAGCATTTTGACTGATATTGAATCAAAACAGGTTGGTGCCTTGTGGTCATTTATTCTCCTGTTCTTATACAACAGAAATTAAAAGGAAATTAAATATATAAAAGAACTGACAGCACTCTACTATAGAGAATAATGCTTAAAAGTAGAAAAAGAAGGCTGGAGTGGAAGGACCTGCCATTTGTTCACATGCACCCCCACAAACTGGAAGCCCTTGGCAGTACTGGTGAGGCAGCCAGGCACAGCTAACTGTTAGCCAATGCCCCTGGATAAAAGGGCCTCATATGGCACCAGGCAACTGGCCCAGCTGTGGAGGAAGGACTCTGAATCACCCAGTGCTTATGAACATGTGTGAGGGTGTCCATGAAAAACTATTGTCCCTATTAACCTGTGCCCAGTTCCCAGCTCCCAAACCTGTGCTCCTTTATGTGGCAGGATATACCCCCAAGCACTGCTTTGCTGAGATGGAAAAATGGAGCTAAGCACAACCAAATGGACAGGCTAAAAGGAGCCTTTTCCAGGAGACACCAGAAGGGAGCACTTAGGAATCGCATCCTAATATTAAAAGAGCACAGAGTGAGCCACTGAATGCCAGAAAATGGGCAGGGACACTCAGCAGGAAGGCCAGGCTTGCTCTGAGGAACAGAAGCAGTGCTATTTAGTGAAGATTTTACTACAGATTACTGAGTTTTGGAGCCTAAAGGCTTGTTCCTCTACAACCTTTGTGGTTGTGAAAGGACACCCAGTGGAAGTCATGCTGCCAGCTGTACTAAAAACGTGCTTCAAAAACATGCTGGACAGGATACAAATGGAGAGAATCGCAAGCAGATGATTCAGTGCTGGCTGCACATCTTTTTCAGCTGCCAGGAGCACAGGGTCTGAGTCAATGGGCTGCAACAGCCTGTCTTGTAAATAATCCTCCACGTTTTTCTCTGCAGCAGAACTACTTAAAGAAAAAAAAAGTTGTATAAGGTGTAAGATAGCCCATAGTTGTCTCTCTCTTGTAAGGAACAGGACCATTCACTGTCTCCTGTGTCACTCCTGAGGGTGTGTTTCTGTGGTGCAGAAGTGTATTGGGGTGTCGCTGTCCTCTTGGGCTATACCAAGAAAGGATTTCAGGTATCATGTGACGGACTATGTTTAGAAGATTTTGAATTAACCCCATCATAGTGTTCCCTTCTGAGAAGATAGAAACCAGGATATTTTCAAACATAAGGTCTGGATAAAATGCTATCATTTAAATTCCCTAGTGCTCCAGAGACAGCTGGAAACAGCCTACTCTTTTGAACAACTCACAACACAGATTTTTCATTATGGAATTGTATCAGAAAATCTTCATCTTGATATGGAGCTGCACTGACTCTGGGGTGCCTTTGAACACAGACAAAACTCCAAGAGATGGGGAGAAGGCATTCTTACAGCAACCATCACGGAAGCATTCTCCTTGGATTCATATTCTTGCTTCCCCTGAAAAAGGCTTTTAGGCCATTTGTGACCTACTGCTAAAAGGAGCTGATGTAATTGCAGAGAGCAGACACAGCATCCAGTGTACCTCTCTGGGGCAGGACTCAGCTCCAAGGTCAGGCAAGGCAAAGCTAGGGCAGGGCTGGAAAACAGCACTCCAGGTTGGCTGAGGCAGAGAACAAAACTTCACATCTGCACTTAATAATGCTTCTGGGCCCATGGGTGGGGGTGGAGGTCTCAGGTGAGGCTAGTCAAGACCACTAAGACTCATTGATGCACCTGGGCTCTTGAGACCATTCTCTGCTAGCTGTCACCTGGAAACGTGGTGGTCTCTCAGAGAGCTTGTGTCATATCTGCGGCTTTTCATTAACATCTCAGGCACCCAGTGGGTCCTCAGATGTTAATGGCCACCTACACATAGCCAGCTGAGCCACACCAGTCAATGTATGGGATTTGTCAATAAATTAAGAGGTTAAAACACACATATCACACACCTGGTGTTAGGTTTGAAAATGTTGCTGTGTCAGTAGACTTGTAGGTGTTGAATGATTTGCCTGATAAGAAGGATCTGGTGATGTTTGAGATGCTCTTGTGTATCCAAGGTGTCTCTAGGATATCTGTACGGTACTGGCAGACGTGACAGGAGCAGTTACATGAGACTCAAGAACTTCTGCAACAAATACTGCAGGAGGTTAGACAGGATACTGTGGGAGACCTTCATGATGGGTCACCATATTTAGACAATCAAATCACAAGTTATTACTGTGATTTAATCTAGAGAACTTTTTGAGAGCCAAGCATTTGGTGTTTATGTCAAGATGGTCTGAATGGTGGGTTTGATTTTTCTGACTAGACCTCCCTTACTCGTACTACTTTATGTGTGAAATTTCATTTAAATCCTAAGAAATCTACTCTTCCTCTCGAGTTAGCCCTCAGAGGCACATTGCTCTGCAGTACATTGTACAGTACAATGTCTTGGCTGTATGGGATTGCAGTCCAGACTCACTTTGCTTTGGCATAGTTGAAGAGAGAAGCACTATTGTTCCCAGAACAAATTTTAAAACATTTCCATTTTGAGTAGACAGATAAACACAAAATTCTCATAGTTCAATGCTGTGAGGCGTGACAACTGCTTTGGCACACTTCTGAGGTGCACCACTTTTAAATGGTGCAGGTTCAAAGCTCTCTAAAACATTCTGAAAACCCTTTTCTTTAAGGCATTGCAAGTCAGAACTCAAAAAAATGCTGTACAAAAAAAATTAGGTCAATATTTCTTTAAAGAACTTAGCTTAAGCCATCCCAGCATATCTTCAGTTGCAATAAAACTTGGATGCCTCAATTACTGAAACACTTTACAGGCACTTATGGTTTTTACAGTAATTATGACATTGTCGACGTTATGTTAATTCTCTTCTACCTTGAAAGATTCTAATTGTCTTTGGTTTTTATTTAACAATATGTGTTCCCAGGACATTCCCTTGATTTACTTTTTGCCAATTAAATTTTCTTTTTTCAATTTATCCAAAACTCTATGTGAGTATTTCATAATTAGTTTTAATTTCATTTTAAGATCCACCAGTTCAAATTGTCTCCAAGTACTTAATTAAATTTCATTCTCAGGAGACAGTTATTCCATCTAGATTTTGTAATAGTTTATCATACAGTTTATAATAGACTTGATAATAGTTATTCAACGGCACAGGACTGTGCAATTTCTGTAGAAATATGACTCACATACTTTTGTATCCCATAGTTCTAAAAATGAGTTGTTTCCAGTTACCACAAAAATAGATTAACTCGATTTAAAATATATGTGGGGAGTACCAAAACCAGAGTTTCACTCAGTTTTTAATCAAAACCCACCAAGAGAACCCTTGCCAAGAAGAGGCAAGCAATGACGAACTGCGTTTTTCTGACGGTCTGTGTTCTCACAAGATGGTTTGCTGAGAGTTTCTTTCATCCTGGAGGATTTGCTGAGCACCAGCTCCAGCTTGCAGAGGGCTGAGGTCTCTCCTCTCCCTGGTGGTGGAAGCCCCTGCTTCCAGGCCTGTCACTTTAGCAGGATGGAATCTGTTTCATACCTGGCACCCTAAGGAACAGGTGAGTGTGTTTAACTCTTTGGAGCACTTTGATGGTGGTGATAAGAAAGATCTATTATTTCCCACCTTGTGACTTACAGATTTGGCCACACCTCTTTACAGGTACCAGTCATTTTAGGGAAAGAATGGGGTTCTACCCAAGTGTCTAAAAAGCATACTTGTTACCCTAATGGTCATTCTACTGTCTCCTAAAAAATAATACTGCGGAGAGGAAACCACACATGAGGTAGTCAGTAGATCTAAACATTTGCTCTGCAGCTCACAGAGCAGCTTTTCCTACCTGAAACTGGAACACAGAAACAGCATTAGTAACATTGGCCTTACTCCCTCAAACCTTCATTTAGATATTTTTATTAAAAAAAAAAAAATCAAGCAGATACTGAAGGTGAAGTAGCTTTCAGAAAACATTTAAATATGCTTTCTCAATTGTCTGTATAATATTTACATTACACTTTTCTCAGCACAGTGAGCCTCTTCTCTCACCTGGAGTTTCTAGAGAGAATTTCCCAAACTATAAGGGTAAGGTTCAATTTTTGCCAGCTGTTTCTAGGGGTGAAAAGGAATCAAAGTATTCCATTCAGGACCACCTTGAAATGAGCATCCACTACCCCTTCTCTTTACTGCAGAAAATTTTTGTGGTCACTATGTTTCTTCCACTGTTACTGGAAATTCATAATAGAAATTTTGGATTGCTGGAAATATTTTGTCCATTGCATAAGTTGAGAGCCATGTTAAAATTTATTACATTCCATTTATGTCCATATACCACTGCTTCTCCTTCATTAAGCCTTTCTGAAAGCACTTGGATAAAATTTAGGCTGTAAAATTATAAGTCTTACCATGAAATTTATTTGGAGAGAAAGAAATGTCAAGTCCAAATTTGAAGAACCAAAGCAACACTACTCACACAGGTGATTCAATTTAGTAATTTAAACAGTAGTTTTTCAGATCACTTTTTAAATTATATTTCTCCTCTTTCTAGAATCTTCCAACTTACACTCACGGGCTGTGCAAAGGGTAGCATAATCTGAAAATGATGCAGTTTCTGAAACCAAATAAATATCCAGTCCTTAGAAAGCTTTGTGTATTCCTGCAATAAACTAAATTCCCTTAATTTAGCTGTAGTGACTTCAACCATTGGAAGCAGAGAGTAGCAAAACTATTATAAGGCAGTCAATCCTCCTTCAGATTTCTACAGCTTCTAAAATAGTTTTTAGTATCTGTCTCCAGCTCATACACAGTAGAGAAAAAAACAGCAAGATCTTTCCACCTCACCAATTTCAGATGTTCTATGGTGAGGCTCAACAACCACTAGACAAATCCTGGGTAAAAGTGCTATTTCTCCTGTTTAACAGTAGGTGAGGAAAGTGCCCTTAATCTACAGCACCTCTGGATACATTATTACAGATATTTTCACACAGTTTAACATTTTCAGTGTTACTTTAAAAAAAAAAAAACCACACTGAAGTAACCTGACATATCATTTTACACAGCAAAATGAAATATTAAGTTTAATTAAACATCACACAGTATGTGGTCTAATTCCCACTGGTGCTCTGGTTAAAACTCCCATCACCTGTAGCTGTGCAGATTTAGTTAGGTGTGGAGCATCTTTGATGTCTCCAACCACTAATGAGGTTCAGAGTCAGAGAAGTCAGTTTTTTTTTAGGAGGGAGTGCCTCATATCTCAACCACTCTCTGAGCTAAGCCTGTCTTCTCTTTCATTACTTACAATCTTTTTGAGTACTTCCTTGGTGGAGCACACTTCCTTGGTGGCACAGCTTTATCTGCAGTGTACATAGGTCACGCTGTGATCCTGCTCCACTCTCTCCCAAGTCTGAATTATAACAAAAAGATTTTCATCCAATTCTCACACTGAAACTTTATAAAACATAATTAAGAGGTTTTATTGCACAATTGCTCATAAGTAGATCTTGACAAACATTATTAAACTGACTAATTGGCAGCACAAATTTCTTATTCAAGTGTACAGGAAGATAACCACCAAAGTGATAAATTGTTAGTTTGCTGTCCACAGGGAATTTTCAAGAGTAAGCCCAAGTAATTTCTATAGTTTGAGCTGTTCTGAAATCACAATGACATTCATGTGCAATGACATTCAGAAAATTGTCAGCTGGGATATACATGCCTCAATGAAAACATGATTAATTAGAACCTCCAATGTTAAAGTTGAATTAAAAGAATCACAAAAACATCAAGGTTGGAAGAGAGCTTTAAAATCATCTAGTCTCACCATCAACTCAGCACAGCATAATGACCCCTTAACCAGTCCCAAGTGCTGCATTCAGATACCTCTTGAACACTTCCAGAGACAATGACTCCACCACCTCCCAAAGAAGTTATTACCACTTGCTAAACACCCCATGATGGAGTGCTGGTTCTCAGGAGGTAATCCTGACTCTATTTAAATTAATAGAAGGTTGTGGGAACAGTGAGAACTAGCCTTCTTCCATGGTTTTAAAAATTGAAGTTGATGGAAATGTCGTTTGGATGCAATTTCAAATTGCAGTTGGACACAATGCTAGGTAATCTCATTGAGGCTTCCCTTCCCACAAAATGTTGGACCAGATAATCCTTGAACTTCACTCCTAACCTGGACTGTTCTATGATGGTATGAAGCTTCAACTTAGCTTAATAGTAGCATAGAATCTTTGAACTCAAGAGTTTAATTAAAAATATTTAATTGATCCTTTTCTCCTCATATAGCATAACTTTTTTTATTAATAATAAAACAACTAAATTTCACAGCACAAAAACTAACAAGAGAGAGTCTGGTCATCTCCCAAGACAGACTTTTCAATCATCCAGAGAATTCAGTCGCTAGAGGAAACACATGGAGCTGCAGATGCAAGCAGGATGTCTCTACGTATTGTCCATGATCTTTTAGAAATATGGCCACTTTCAAGATTGCATTCTTCAAACTTAGCCAGATAGGACAGTGTTTTTTCTCTTCCTTCATCGATGATGAAGATTGAGGACAAAGTCTAGAGAAATATTTCTCTATTCATGTGGTTTGAGAAGAAAAAGCATAAAGTAGCCATGTGGCATCACTGTATCTGTCATGGATATACAGGCATCTGTACTGATTAAATAACAGCATAAATGATGTTGTTGTATGTTATGTTACAGCTTCACCAACTTTCAGTCCATTTGTGATAGCCAGCCTCAATTGAAACAGAAATGACAGGTCACAAACAGCTGTTTATTCAAATAGTACTCTAATCCACGACTATATTCCATATGTTCTTAAGAACTGCTTAAGAGTAATCTTAGTATTGTATTTGACTGATATTATTTTCTTAACTAAATCATAAAACTAAATTGGAATTGTAGGTGCTTTCCATTTTGGTAACATTACAGCAATTGAACCAAACAAGACCAAATTCATATTTTGGAATGATAAATGAAGAAATGAAATTTTACCACATATCAGCAATACCATTTTGAATGCTTATATTATTTGAATTGTAAATACTGACAAATGCAATTAACAGATGCAGTGGTGTATAATGCAATTTCTGCTTGGCAATGTGTTACTAGACATGTTCTTCTGCTCTGGTACAGCTGACAGCTGTTCAGGAATCCCAGGAGCATTAAAGAGAAAAAATAAATCATCCTTAACACAGAAGGTCTTTCACATGCAAAACACAAAAGTTATTAATTTCCTTATAGTTAATATGGGGATATGAACACTGATTAATTTACAACTATTATAAAATACCATAGAATACCAGCTTTGAAGGATCCTCAGGGATCATCTTATCCAAATTTTAAACTATTAATATGCATCTTGACATCTTTCTAGTACCCCAGTTACACATTCAGCTTATTCTGGCCACATAAAACAATCACACCACCAGGTTTTCAGCAGGGTCAGCTGACATAATCCACTGAAATGAACACTGCTCTCCTGCTGGCTTCAGGAAAGGACAGATGAACAGTAGTTTCTCCTTAGTGCACAATTACAGAGGCAATGGTAATTCACATTGCAGTATTCATGTGAAAACATTCCAGTGAGGTAATTGATAAAAGATTGGTATCTGTTGGAGATGCTCCTGTGTGGGTACAAAGCAGTAGTAGTGCTTACTCTGCAAGACAGACCCAAGGGAGCGCAGATATGAATATTTGTATTATGAGTTTTATAGGTTGGCAACGAACACCCAACTTCTGCATGTGGGAACTCTCTGCTGTAACTGCAGCATCTCTGTCTCAGGCTGGTCTGAGCAAGTAATGAGCCAGTAACAAACTGCTCTGATTGCCTGGTGCCCTTTTCCATTCTCCTAAACTTTAGCTTGCTTTTAGCTTCAGTAGCTTCACTTAGGCATCAGGCCAGTGTTGGATAAAAAGTATTTTACTGAATATAGGAAACATTCCATGTTATGATTAGGACACTGATAACCATCTGCTGTCCTGTGCACCAGGAGTATGAGAAGGACATGAGTTTAGGGCCACCAGAAACAGGGAGCACAGAACAGCCTGGTGGAGTGTGTGGGGACAAGGCAGAGCATGGCAAGGCAGAAGGTTCAGAGCCCAGTGCAGGGAACACCAGGGATAAAGCAGTGGAGCCAGGCATGGCAGGCCTTGACAAGCTGAGGAAGAAGAAGACATAGTGGTCAAGGGAGCAGCTCAAGATGAAGACTGTCTCAGCAGCAGGGGACAGAGCTGGGTTGTCTGCAGCTCCTGGGGCTCTTTGCAATGACAGATTTGTGCTGACAGCAGCCATTCCTGTGCTTATACAAGGATGACCTGGCCCCAGCAAGGGCTCATTGCAGCTGCATCTATGTGCTCTGAAAGCTGCTTTGACAGAGAGTCCTCCACATTCATGAAAACTTATGTGGCTACTGTTATTGTCAATAACAGAGGGCAGGGAGTTCTGGCAATGGAGAAAGTCCATTGACTTTAGCAGTTTCCCAGTCTGGCTGAAACTGCTTTCAAAAAAGTGTGAATATACAAAAGAGGAGAGTGTTCAGATCAATCCCAAGGGAATAGGGGACTTTGTGGATCCTCATATTAATAACTATAAACAAAGAGTCTTTTTTATGGTGGATTGAACACGGCAGTGAATGTGAGATTTTCAAAATTGCTGAAAACTTCAGCTTTACTAATGTTTGTTTGATTTCAAATTATAATTGCGTATGAAAGATGCTTCAGTCCAGTAGGCAAACTCTGTTTCCAATGTTCTTAGCAACTCTAATAGAATATTCATATATTTTATCCATGTATTAGGATGAAACTGGTTATTCATATTAATTCAATAGGGCATATACATTTAACATCTTTATCATACTTGGAGGGAATGACAGTGAGTCCACTGGATGGATCCAGTCAGTGATTCATGTGTCTTCCCGTATAAATGACCTCACTTGCTCATTAAAATATCCATTTTTCATGCTTGGCTTACCTATAGATATATTTGAGTTTCAGTCATAATGAAAGAAGTAAAATTCAGTATGAATATCTTTCTCAGCACACCACCTGGCTTTTATTTTTGGCCATTTTTTACCAAAATGGAAACATGACCTTTTTTTAAGTGAAATCGTATTTAAATATTTAGTAGCTAAAAACCTTTAACCATTCTTTCTTTGTTATTTGTTCTTCTCTGTGCTGACATTTTAAAACACTTTCTTAAAGCTAAATAAAATATATTTAATTAAAGATAATATTTTTTTAAAGTATTCAGGTACATAAAATAGATTCCAATAGCAAAACTGTGATCAAAAAAACACTAAATATATGCCAGTCTTTGTTTAAGATCAGCAGAGTCTTTCCAGGCTATATATCACAGGAAAGAAACATCATCCTGAAACAGTGATTAGGGCTCAACTTCTGGTTTCAGATGTTCCCCCACTGTCAGCATTTCTGACCAGCTGCTCTCTGCTCATCACACAGGCTGCTCTAGGGCTCTTCTGTCCCCTGGCAGTCAGATCCCAACCAGGGAAGAAAAATCCCTCTTTTTCAGCCAGATCCCTCTGCCAGCCCTAGCAGCTGTGCTGACAGACATCAGGCAGCAGCATGGGAAAAGGAAGGAGATGTTAGGGTGAGGGCTAACAAAAATCTCTTGAAACCCCAGAAAATTTTGTGTATGTATAGCTATACTTTTGTATAGATATCCATATTTTATAGATACCGAAACTTTAGTTATCTGATAGAATCTTTACACCACTCTGGCCACATAAAAGTGTTGGAAACAAGGTACAAATAATTTTCATGGTATTTTTGTTTCCAATATAAGGGCTTTGTTTATGAAAGAACTTCATGCACATTACTGTAATAAAAAGAATGCCAAAGGTTGCTGGAGAAGGTTTCACTACAGCTCTCATTCCATAGGAGTACCTAGAACTACAGAGCATCTTGAAGCTGCAAGAGAGTTTTGGGTTCACTGGAAGGTAGGGGACAAAAAATCAGTAAGAAAAACTAAGAAAAGATGGGGAATCAGAGAAATCTCTCCTTAAAATTCATGAAAATCTGATATATTTAAAGGACAAATGTGGTGTTTCCAGTCAGTTCTTACACTAGAGTTATTAGAAACACTCAGATCAAAAGTAAACCTCAGAGCACCTAACTTGGGCAGACCAAGAGGAAACAATAACCTTCACACAGCCCCTTGAGAGAAAAGCAACTGACACACTCAAAATTTATGTGCAAAATCAAGCTACTTTTTCAAAGTCATCAGGTTTTTATCTCAAGACTATGCTGCCTGGGTGAAATTACACACATTTCAGGTTTAAAGCAATAAACTTTAAGTCAGGTTGTATTAAATATTTCAGAAGGTCACCTGGCAACATTCACTATTTACACCTCATTTTAATTTAATTCTGGGCCTTGTGGTGGACCAATTTTGTAGCATGGCTGAGGATCTGAAATAGCTGATGTATAATTTCTACCAGCTAAAAGCAATATCAAAGCCTTTCAATTTTTAATAACTCTGATACAGTTAATAAATCATCAGCCAGTATAGGAACAAGGATATTATAAAAAGTAGAGGTGCATGTAAACAATTATGTGCTTCTTGTATTAGATTTAGGATTTTCCTGTACATATTAAAAGAATAGAAAGATGGGTTTTAGCCAGGTATGAGGATATTTTATTGGAGTTACCAAAAAACCTTGACTCTGCCCTGTAGTGACACCTTGAAGGAATTAAGATGAACAAAACAAATTTCTTCTTAAAAATCAGTGTCAGAAGAGTACCCTTTTTTCATGGCCTTGCCCCAGAGACTACTGATGCAATTGCATGAAAGGGTCAGAGAACGAAAGAAAAAAGCATAGCAGAAAGTGGAATTCTAGACTGGCCCATTTCTCTTCCAAAGGGAAAATATGTATCACCAGCTCCAGAACTAGCCTTCTTCCCAACAACTTCCCAAAGGCTAAATGTGCACAATACCCTGCTCCACATC
The DNA here is from genome assembly GCA_013399945.1 of Ploceus nigricollis. Classification (NCBI taxonomy): domain Eukaryota; kingdom Metazoa; phylum Chordata; class Aves; order Passeriformes; family Ploceidae; genus Ploceus; species Ploceus nigricollis. The sequence continues at coordinate 519,758 of VXBC01000360.1, read as the reverse complement.
CCACTATTTCTTCTTTGTCTGAATGATGAAGTTGTTGCCTTGGACAGAAAGATCCCTTTGAAGCCGAGAGGAGACCAACTTCCGAACTGTGTAAGGACACTCCTACCTTGTGAGAAAAAATAGACAACATCACAATAGTATTTTAGTATTTGCCTTTTTCCGTCTTTTTTTTTTTTTATTATTGGCTATGGAAACCAGAATTGATTTAGAGTTTGCAGAAGTGTTTGTCAGTTTTGTGTTTTGAAAGGCTGAGAAAGAGCCCAGGGGCTGGAAGGGAGATGTGCTGGAGCAGAGACAGAGCAGGGCAGGATGTGCCCTGGGCCCAGGTATTCCCCAGACACTCACTCATGTCTGTTCCTCTCCAGTGGTTGTCATTACAGGTTAAACAGACAGTGTGCAACACAGCACAGACAAGACACAGTCACCTGCTTATTGCCAAATGGTGACTTTGCTTTCCCTTCCCCCACACCCCTCAGTCCAGAGAGCAGCCTTGGGCCATGAGTTCCTCTATCTTCGTCCACAGCAATGAGAACTGCAGAAGGTGCCCGTGTTCTCTCCCTCACAGACTCTGAGGGCCATGCACTTCACTTTAGTTGCCCAATCCTCTGCATTCACTGAATCAAAGTGCCTAAACTGGGTTTCTGAATCACCGTTCCCAAGCTGGCTTACCAAATTAGTCTTTCAAAGTGACAGAAGACTGAATTTGGGTGAGATTGATTCCTCTAAAGATGGTCTAAAGTCTGGGGTTTCCATTCCCTTGAAAATTTCTAGAAAAGCTTCTCCTGGCTTTACATGAAAAGATACCCTGTAATTTATAAGCACTCATGAAGGAAAAATCCCCTTCCAACCAGACTCAGATTTGCATCTCTCATCCTGAGGAGCATGTAAAACAAAATATAGATCCAGTTGTGCTTTTTTTTTTTCCCCAAAAAATAATACATCGCTGGACTAGAGATGGGTGCAAGACATGGCAGTTGTAACCCAGTAATAATGACTCTTCATGATGATAGTAAAGCAATTAAAATATGTAGACTGTAAAGACAGCAGGAAAAAGTTGCAGATTTTTTTTCTGTACTCTATTTGGCTTCCTTCCATTTTGCTTGTAATTTTGACTGAAGAAAACTGGGTAGCAAGGCTCTCCTCTCCTCTCCTCTCCTCTCCTNCCTCCCCTCCCCTCCCCTCCCTTCTGTCCAGAGAGCTCCCAAACCACTAATTGCTTTCTTGAGGAAATAAAGTTGCAGGTATCTGCATACAAGAGCCTGAAACACCAATGTTAGCTGAGACTTATGAATGTATGCTGAGACTTGTGAATGTATGTCCCAGCAAAAGAAGTCTCCAGAATATAGATTTAAAGAGGACTTCTTTTTAAATATTTTTTCCAGCAGAACTTTAAGAATTATAAGGATTTTTTTGAGGTTTCTGTACATTCTGCATCCTACCTGTTGCTTTACATAGCTGTTTTAAAGGAAAACCAGCTGCTCTTTCTCATTAGATTACTCTGCTGAAGCTTAAAGCCAGCTTTACATGTTCAGAAGACATATTAATCCCTTTATTTCCCCATATTTCATCTCTCTGATGTCAAAAAATATATTGTGTATTGGTGTGCCATATCATATCTTATAACTGAAAAGTAATCAAATATTATATAAAGCAATCAATCAAATTCTTTTCAGGCTGTGGTATGTACATTACCTCAAATAGCAATGTTCTGAAACCTCCTGCTTCTGAAACTTCCTGCTGCTGAACATGGAAATTCAGGTCAGAAAAGTGCTGATTTGTGATATTTTAGATTAGACTCCATAAGGAGAATGTTGGGAAGGTGCTTCTTTCAGAACTGGTGTTTCAGGGCTTCACAATCTCATACCAGAGCAGGTCACATCTAGCAATTCATTATTAAAGCATCCATACTTTTTACAAAATACTTTCTATTTTATGCTGCTTTTGACCTTCAGAATTTTGCTAAAAGAGTAACAGAAATGGTATTAGCAGACAAATTTTCTGCAACAAGGCCAGACTCTTTATATCAAAGCAGGGTTTGGAGTTCTGATTAAAGGATTCTTTAGCTGATGACAGCTCTGAAGGGTTTTGCCTATAAAGTGCTGTACCAGCTATAGTCATAAAGCAATGGATGTCCCTAAATTATATTTGAATGAAAACAAGTGTTGATAAACATAAAAATAAGAAAAAAACTCACCTCTTTTCGGTTTCCTTTTTCCTTCAGAGATAAGGGAAAGAACTTGTATGCAATAATACCTAATTTGCTGTTAAAGAGAGAAACCTAATTTTGTGATTGAGGAGTCCAGAGAAGCACACTGGAACCACATAGGAGTAGTCCTGTAATAGGATTATACCTATCTATTTGTTTGTGTGACAGTAAGGGGACAGTCAATTTTTAAATCACAAGATTTTCTTGGTTGACTCAGTGCATGATGAAAACCTCTAGAATTTATATTAGAGATTAAAATTGCAATGAAGCTTAGGGCTACTGTAATCCTAGCTGCTTCACCACGGACAGACCTTTTCTTCAGGCTGATCCTCCTAAACTTATTGGAAAATTGATTTGTAATTGGATTAAACTGGAACACTGCTTTCACAGTGACAGAATACCAGAGGACTCTCTAAGTATGGAAAAGCAATGAATGAACCTGGGAATCTATGATTAAACAATGGGAATTGAGGTGAAGCATGAATATGTAAATGACCACTAAAGCACACCTGCAAGGAAAGCAGCAAGCCTCTGAGTTAGCTCTGGAAGCCCTTGTAGAGTTACAGCTAAGTAGAAGGCAATGTTCAGGTGACTGCCCTGAATCATCTGCAGTTCTGTGTCCTGAGATATCCAGCAGTCAGGCTCTGCAATCTGAGTATTTTCTTTTTGAGAAGCTGCTAGTCCCACCCCACAACAGCCTCTGGACAGAAGCAGCACCAGTGGAGGGTGCATGCTGAAGGAATTGATGTGCTCAAATGGCCCCTGAGCACCTGCTTTAGGCAACATACCAACAGCCTTCATGCCATGTCCAAGAGGGTCATCCTTTTCAGAAACAGATTGAACAGCCTGGCTTCTCTAGGCCATGCCATTTTGCAGCTGACTTAAGTCAGAGACAAGGGATCAACCAATCTCAAAGTTTCATCTCTCTCTCAAATGTCTCTGTCAATATGAATCAAAGCTCCTTCACAAGCATGAAACTTCAAGTGCAATTCAAATGTGTATATTTCACTAACTTTCACATCTTTACCTGGTAATCTTTGATCTTAAAATAGGCTTAAAAATAAAAGTTAACTTTAATCATAAATATAAGTCCTTCCACAGCTACAGCTGTTTCAATTACTTGTTGCAGTAATATTTAATAGTTAGTATGCACTCATATGAATATTCATTTGGTTGCTTCATTAAGGAAATTTGTTTTAAAAACCATATTTACAAACCTTATTCAGAAGGAAAAAAATTATTTCTGTGAATTCAAAATGTAAATTAATGTGTTTTAATTGCCCATAAAATTATGAGAATTATTAGCTATTGCAACAAAATCAGCTTTCAGTAACTTGCATCTCAAATTAACTTCTGAAGAAGCTTATAATTTAATAAATGTACATATCCTGCTACTGAGAAGAATACATTATTTCTTCATCAAGCGTTTATTAATGTAGGGTTCATAGCATCATAAAACAGCTTGGGCTGAAAGGGATCTTAAAGATCATCAAGTTCCAACCCCCCACCATGGGTAGGGACATCTTTTACTAAACCATGTTGCTCAAAGTCCCATCCAGCCTGGCCTCAAAAGCTGCCAGGGAGCGAGCATCCACAGCTTCTCTGGTCTAGTAATTCTTTGCCAGAGGATTTCTGATTAACGACAAATTGCTATCTGAAAAAATCTAGTCTGAAATTTTGACTTCTATTCATACATATTATCTACTCTGTTGTGTGTATACATATGTGCACATGTGTGCATTTGTATACATACTGGTCTATATTAAATTCTCCATCAGTGACAATAATTTTACCATTTCTTTTATGCTACTGGATATTTATATTTGAAGATATTTATAAGAGCATAACTATCTGAAGCACATAGAGACTTCATATCCATCTGTCTTGCTATCCATCTGTCTTGCAAAAAAACCCCTGATTTATACTCACCAAGAGATTACAAATGCAGAAGAAATTGCCTTATGCGATTCAATTCTTTATCAACAACTGCCTGGGTTTTTTCCAAAAACTAAGAGTGAAATTGTGACTGTTCAAAAATATTTCCTTCAATTTCTTTATTGCCTCTGAAGGGATTTAAGATAACCTTGTGAACTTTTTAGTACACCAAGCTTCACAGCTTTCTTCTAGTTTGAGTAAGGATACTTAACATTGGTATGTTTGAGGGACTAGAATGGCCAGTGTGACAGGTCTTGGATGATGCACTCCTGAACTCAGGCAGAACTACTTTTATTTATGCTATGTGCCTCTGGTCCCAAACTTTTAAGCTTAATGCCTGAGGCTAAATGTGAAGGCACTGGCACTTTGCAAGAGGTCTGATGTCAGATATGCTGAGGACCTGTCACTCTGTGTCACTTGTTTAATGAGCCTGACTTTGAAAACAGAACCTTTATGCTGCAATTATTGACAAGTATAGTTTCAGGTTGCAAGTTTGCAGCCACAAATCCTCTCTTTAAGACCCTTATATCAGTTTCATGGCAATTGGCAAGAAAGATAAGATTACAATCCCACTTCTATGTGGCTGCTTGCAAAGGGCTACAGCTTTCATTGTATCCAAAGTGCAAAGGCCTCAGGGGTCTGGACGCTTGAACTGGGATTACAGGGGAAGAATTGTTCTCGTATATACATATAAAGGTTTCCACAGTATGCACAGAACACTTAACAGGATGCATTTTGGCTTGGGTAGCATCTATAAAGAAGCACAACCTTGCTATATCAGCTCAGCATAAAAATCATTCTGCTATGTACAGTGAGACATCAACCCATCACCACTTGTGCAGATCTTGCAGTCATCCTATATTCATCAGAAAAACGTCAATTTTTTTCAGTTTTGTGAATGCTTTCTAATACATCTCTGGACAGACTGCAGGCAGTGGCTTCATCACTTCATTTTTAGTACACTTGTCATAGAAGAGGCTGAAAAGGGAGCTGATCTATTTACATTAAAAATAAAGAAATTGAAGAAATGAAATGGATGATTTTGCCAATAGCACAATGTATCCCTCTAGTTTTCAATGTTGCCTTTAAGGGAAAAAAGGAGATGCAAGATGAAAAGCTACAAGCAGGGAATGTGCACATTTGCACTGAGCTGCTCCATGCCTCTAGCATGTATCAAGCCACGTCTGCTTCTTTTTAGTCTTTCTTTGCATGTTCAAATTTGTATTAACATCTTTGTTTGCTTCTGATTTGATTATGAAATATGACCCTTTGCAGCACTTTAGATTTTATACTCCAGCTGGTTTTCCATGCCCTAGTTGTAGTTTTCCTATAAACAGATGTCAGTGGTTCAGCTGATTAACCTCACTGACATCCAGTCACAGGCACATCTGCATCACCTCTTCAGAAGATGGACAGATATAATGTCCTTTGCAGAAGATGGACATTTCATTGCAGAAGATGTCCATTTTCAGAAGATGAATAATGTCCTTTGCACTAGTCCAAAATTGTGTCTACGCTGTCCGTCATTTAGCCACATGAAGAACATTATCATCCAAATACAGTAACATTCTTATCAAAGAGACTGAATTTTACATCCTGTGCTGAGCCAGTAATACTCATTTGAGAATACTCTTGCATTGATTTTTCCCAAAGACTTGAGCAGGCAGAACTCTAGAGTACTATCACTGGAATGAAGATCTCAAACATACTTGAGATACTGTTCTGTTTTTTTCCAGACAGCACCTGCCATCTCAAAAAAAGACTGGCTGGATATTTTACAGTGGAAAGGTTTTCTGATAGGCAATTGTTGATTTGTATAAAGCATAATGTCCTGTGGGAATATATTTATTTAAAAGAATGTATGTTGGAAATCTTCCTTCCTCCCCTGCAGACTCAGATAACTTGATGAGACACCTGGCCCAGGAACAGGACAGCTCCAGCTCAGCCAGCAATGAGTGGTTCCCAGGTCCACAGACCAATGCCAAAGAACTTTGGAGTCAAAACTAATTTATTTCAACTGTTTCAAAAGTTATTTTTCTTGTGTCCTGTCTTATCTGGTTGTTGTTATTTTAAATGTAAGGACTTTACCATAGATTGAAAGTAAACAGCATCATAAAATCTTGGGCTTGTCTTTGAAGTAGTTACTCAAAAATGAGCTCCATAGCCATTCTACTCCAGTGACTCTGGAAAGCATTTTACTGGCTTCAGGTATCTGGAATAAGGTTCTTAGTTTGCAATAAGTCATCATCACTGACTGCAGACAAGAGAACGTTGTATTTTTTTAGTGAGGCATCATTGTACATTTTCCTGATGAAATATGAAATATAGCATCCTAAAGTAAAGATAAAATTATCTACTTATTCCTCACAGACCTTGTCAGATTTCTGTTACTGATTTGAGCTTTTAGACTTCTCTTTGGAGTCACTGGCTCAAAAGTGAAGTGCTGAACCTTCCTTCTACTGCACTAGGGGTACCAGTAATTGAGATAAATCTACCTCAGGCACATACATGGCTAATCAAGCACAGAAACCTTAGAAGACCTGAGAGAAAATAGGAGCTGGGGAGTGAGATAATCAAAATATTGACCAGAAAACTCAAGAGAAATCAAAAAGTTGAAAGGTGAGGGCAAGAAGTCTGGTTTGGTCACACAGAGGTGAATGACAAGAGTGTCAAGGTCCTAAGCTGTGGCAAATGTGTGTTGCTTAGGTTGTACTCCGTGTGTGGGGCTGCAGAAGGAAGTGTCATCAAACACTGGCATATTTTCATATGAGTCTTTTAAGAATTTTTGAAACTCAATGACACATGTACAGGTAGCTGGATTTTATTTGCCTTTTAAAATGTTTGTTTTGTTTAACTAATCATGTATATTGTGCTGCCTTAGACAAACTGCACAAAATGTGGGATGTTTCCCACAGGCTGGCTACGCCTACAACCTTTACAATGGGATGACTAAGGGGTTTTTGACAAGGAATGTCTCTCCAATTGCCTGATGCTGAAATTTTGTCCTAGTTTTGGCCAGGATGGAGTTAATTTTATCATAGTTGCCATGAGGAGCTGGAGCCTGGAGCCACGTGGGCATGTTGTTTATTTTATGCCACCCTTTCATCACTGAGGACATGGCTTTGGGTGAAAGAAAAGTGGAACATGACCCTGAACCAACCCCATTTTCTTCCTTTTCTTGTGCATGACACAAATGGTCCATCTTGGTGGGTTTGTCCATTGCTGGTTTTCATTGCCTTGGCCTTGTGGGGAAAGCACTGCCGGTGGCAACCTCGGCCATTTTCTCCTTTGTCCCGGGAAGCCACGTGTTGCTGGCTATGGTAACACCAGGTCCATATTCTGTAGGCAGTTTTTGCATTTAACTACCCTCTTTTATACACTGTTGTTATTAGTATTGTTGCTGTTACTGTTTGTTTTTTCATTGCTATTTTTCTAGCAAATTGTTATCTTAACCCATAATCTCTGCCATTTTTTCCCTTTCTCACTGGAGGGGACAGGGGAAAGGGAAAGACCCTGCTTGGAGTTTAATTTCCAATGGGTTTTACAATACAACATTCTCAAAAAATCAATGCAGTTTCCTGCTAGTTCAGCTATTGGAATAGATTAATGAATTCCAGTTGAACACTGTTGATTGCTTGTTCCTCTTATTAGTTAATCCCCAAGATGATTTTATAGCAAACATTAAAAAGCATTGGAATTTACAGTTTTTCCACTTACAATTCAAACTCATATATAGCCATTCAAGGCAAGAGAAACCATTATCTCCTTAATTGTTTGTATAGGATCTATCAAACAAATAAAACATTAGAAGAACTTCTGCTTATGAATAAGCTTTTCAGTTAATCTAATATTTGCAGAAATACCAGGAACTTTAATGCTCAAAATTAATAGCTTTCATCAGAATATTTCATTAAAAAAGTAATTTAGGAAGTAATTTCTCCCACTGCCCTGCCACGGAAAAAAACTTTCTAATATGCTTAGCAGAACCAATCTAAAACACAAGAGTCTGATTTTTGACACTTTAAGTCTCCCTAACCATCACTTGTCATAAACTGTGCTCAAAGAGATTGCAATAATCTACTGCTCATTTTCAAGTCTAGATGCTAAACAATACCAACAAAATGTGGTCAGTTTGAGCAGGATCTGAAAACTGGTTTTTGTATTTTGTATTTTTTATCAGCTTTATTGTAACATACAAGAGGGGTTTGGTCCAAATGCAGTTCATCCAGGCCAAGGCCTAAGGAGCATTTCTCAGATCATAGTGCAGCCTGAGGTGGTGGGGATGCATTGCTGCAATTCATTCCATTACTAAAGTCAGCTTCTCTGGGCCTCTACACACAGTATTTGTGTTTAGATGTGTTATCAACAATAACTACCTCAGTCTTTTGGCAGAAAGCAGAATTGTCTGATTCCTTTTTTTCAAGAGGAACTTAGCATCATGAAACATGATTGATACTTTTCGACATACTGACATTTTTGAAATACTAACAGTTTATAGCTTGAACTCAGTGCTTGGGATTTTGCACAGCCATGCATTCTTACCATGGTGAAATGCCACATGTTCAACATACTCAAGAGCTCAAACTTGCAGCACCTGGTGAAACACCTTGAGGTGACAAGATGCAAGTGCAGAGCTGCAGGGCCAGATGCACAAGCTCTGAGAAGGACATGATGGCTCCCATACATCTGCACCATGCCTCTGGAGCACAGTGGAATACCTACAGAGGCAAAAACTAAGACAGAGAGCTGCACCAGTGCAGTCAGCCCTGGGCCAGAACCATGGCTGAGGTGAACGTGTGAAGGAGAAGTGTCCAGGACAGCATGCAGCTCTGCTAGCTCCTGCAGCAGGCTGGTCTGTGCTCAGAGACCATGGCTGAACAGTGTCAGGGTCAGATGCCAGCCAGAAGGGAAATGGGCAGAACTAAAGGAGTTGTTTTGCTGCTTTGCACTGTGGAGGGGTTAAAACATAGAGTTCCTCTCCATGGTTTTTTTTTTCAGAATTACCACCAAAAGTAGGGATGATTCCAGTGCTTTAATGATACGAATCTCTTCAACTCGCAACTTTTTTAACGCTCAAAAATTAGTAGTAAGATACCCCAGTGAATACTCCACCTAAAGAGATAAGAGAAAATCTTTTTGTTTTTACTAGAAAAAAGAAAGATGTCCCCATCTCTGTATTCTGTAACTATACAGGCTTTCAGGGTAACTATACAGGTCTCAGGCTTTCAGAGCAGCACTACATTTTTTTACATAAAAAACCAAATGCTGATTTCTCATGGCAAAACTGTTATTTAATGTCATCATGGTTGGCAAAAGTAGCAATATTTTACCTCTGAAGCAGTACTAAGAGCAGGTGCATATGTCCCTGTTTTCTTGCTTCCATAAGTAGTGTTCTTTGTTATTTTGTTGCCATATGGCAAGGACAGCAGGATCTACTAAAAAATACCTCTATTAGTTTAATAAAACATGGTTACCCAGTTACCACTGGCCCACAACAGAAGAAATGTATGAAGTATGATTTCTGGACAGGTTTTTCTGAGTTAATAATTTTGCATTCTGTCAATTTTTCTCTGATAGATCTTTTCTCTAAGAAAAGCTGTTGATCCATTGAAAAAAAATAAAGGTGGATGAGGAAATATCCTTTTGCTGCCATTACCTTAGCCTTGATGAGTCTCAACTCTTGATATTCACCTTATAAAACATGCTCAGCTAAGGGAATACTATTTCTCCTTTGTTTTATGTATTTAAAATAAGGTTTAAAATACATCAAAAGCTTTAGTCAAGACAACATTTATAACACTGGTGACAAGATTTATAGGACAAGCAAAGCCAACACACAGTGGACTAATGACAACACACAGTGGACTAATGACAACAGGCAGAGTGATTTGCTTGAAAGTTTACATGAGGGCTACTCCATTGTCTTAAATAAATAAATAATAAATTAATAGTGCTGGCTGTGTCAACTACTGGCCTAAGGTGTGAACCTGTCCCAGTTAAAATACTCAACATAATAACTACCAAAACAGTGAATTCCTGTATGTCCCATTATTGTATACATATTCCACTAGCAAAACAACTCCCACAGACTGCTTATAGAGATGGGAGGGAATGGAATTTCACTTTGTGTGCCAGCCCAAATCATAGATTATTTTAAGACCATGCAGCACCAGCTTTGTAGAATTCCATGTTATCTTTTAAGAAAAATACATATGTTCTCACTTAGGAAAAAACATTTTAGTAGAATTATAACTGCAATATGGCGTTGAGGTTTTGGAAACAAAACAGGCTGACCTTGCTCTGAATTATTTCTCCATGTTGAACTGTACTTACAATAAAATCATAGAGCCATAAAACGGTTTGGGTTGGAAGGGACTTTGAAGGTCCACCTAGTTCCAACCCCTGTGCCATGAACCCCTCTGCCATGGACACCTTCCACTAGACCAGGTTACTCAAAGCCACATTCAACCTGGCTTTGAACACATCCAGGGATGGGGCATCCACAACCTCTCTGGACAACCCGGTCTGGTATCTACCACCCCCACAGTAAAGAATATCTTGCTAATATCTAATCCAATATAAGCTAATCAACCTTCTTTCGGTTTAAAACCCCTTTGTGCTATCACTACTTGCCCTTGGAAAAAGTACCTTACCAGATTTCTTGTTGGTCTCCTTTACTGGAAGGCTGCTCTGAGGTCTCCCCAGACCCTTCACTTTTCCAGGCTGAACAATCCCACCTTTTTCAGCCTGTCTTCATAGGAGAACTGTTCCAGCCCTCTGATCATCTTCATGGTCCTCCTCTGGGTTGTGCTGACTGGTCCATATCATTCCTATTCTAGGGACCCCACAGGTGTTCACAGAACTCCAGGTAGGGTCTCACCAGAGCAGAGTAGAAGAGGAGAATCCCACCCCCTCACCCTGCTGGCCATGCTGCTCTTGAGGCAGCCCAGGATATGAGCTCATTGACAGCTCATGTCAAGATTTTTGTCCACCAACACACCCATGTCCTTCTCAGACCTGTCTCAGACCCAGTATGTATTTTCGCTTGGGATTGCCCAAATCCCAGATTTTTGCCCTGACAAATCCAGGCCATTTGCATTTGGCCTTGTTGAGGTTCTACAGGTCCCGTCTCTCAAGCCTGTCCAGGTCCCTTTTTATGGCATCCCTTCCCTCCAGCCTGTCAACTGCAGCACACAGTTTGGTGTCATCAGCAAACCTTCTGAGGATGAATCCCATTGTCCATGTCACCAAAACAGATGTTAAACAGTGCTAGTCCCAGTATTGACCCCTGAGAAACATCACTTGTCACTGGTCTCCACTTGAACATCGAGCCATTGACTGCAGCTCTGCATTTGACCAGCCAGCCAATTCCTCATTCAGTGAGTGGTCCACCCATCAAATCCATGTCTCAAGTTTAGAGACAAGCATGTCAAGGGGGACAGTGCCAAATGCTTTGCACAAGTTCAAGTAGATGATGTCAGTCGATCTTCCCTCATCCACCGAGACTGTAACCACATCATAGAAGTCAACCAAATTTGTCAGGCATGATTTGTTCACAGTGAAGCCATGTTGACCATCACCATCTGTAAGGACTTAAAGAGCATAGTTTCTCGTCTCAAACCCTGTCAAGGCCACAGAAGGAACTTGTCATATGATAAGCCACCACAGCAGGCTTGAGGTAAGCACAGAAGGGAGGAATTTGCAACAGGAAATCACTGATTCCATGCCTGGCAGAGGTGAGAGCTGCTTAGCACATCCTGGTTAATGCATCTGGACAAAACTTGCCACTGTGGCAAACTGTGGAAAAGGAAGAAACTCTTCATACACATGTCATTAGTCAAACAAAGATAACCTGAAGGTTAGGACAGATGGCATCTGTAACCACCAATGACCACTGAAAGCCCCCAAAATCTTAGAGGAAGAATATGCAGAAGGACGTGCCCATCCTTGCTTCACATACAAATGAAGGCACATCCATTCTCACTTCACATATAAATTAGGAATGGGCCTCCATGGACACCCAGAACTTGAACTGTATAAAGATGGCACTCCCAGAATAACAACTCCAACCCTCATCACTGAGAAGCCCAGGGTGAAGAAGCACTAACAGGATGCCACCTGTTAGTTAGAATCTGTTAGAATCTGTCCCCCAGATTAATGGGTGGGAATTGTCTTCTTCTTGATCTCTTTCTCTCTCTCCCCCCTCTCCCCACTCTTTTCTATTTCTTTTTATCTCTCTACCTCACATTTATTGTTAAATAAAATCTGTATTGTTGACTTCAGCATATGGTCTTGTTTACACCTTAGTTCAGTCAGAGGCATCTCTCACTTTTCTGATTGTAACACCAATCACATCCTTATTTTTCACGCACCTTAGTATAATCTCCAGGAGGATCTGCTCCATGGTCTTACCAGGAACAGAGGTTTTTTATCTGTCAGATTCCTCACAACTTGCAGATGCATCTCAACAGGTCCCATAGACTTGTGAACCTTCAGGTTCCTTATGTTCTCAAATTTGATCTCCTACAGTGTGTGGTTCTTCATTCTCCCAGTTCTCCAGTTCTTTGCCTTCTGCAATTTGGACGGTGAGATTGGAGCACTTGTTGGTGAAAACTGAAGGAAACAAATAATTGATTACCTCAGCCTTCTTCATATCCCAGGTAATCAGGCTTCCCATTTCCTTCCAGAGAGGATGCACATTTTCCATAGTCTTTTTATCACCAACATTCCTCTAGAAGCTTCTCTTGCTGCCTTTGTTGTTCCTGGCCAGGTTTTATTCTATCAGACCTTTTCAGTATAAAATACCAGGCATCACTGTTATTCACAAATATCTATAACCATGAAAATTATTTGGCTCTGTAAATTATTAAAAGTTAAGAGACATTGCAATTCAAACTGACTAAAGTCACATGAGTAAAACTAAGGAAACAAAGCAAGCCTAGAAAACAGAGATGTAAAAGAACACCTAAGTCCTGCAATTCATTCACAGAAAATAGGTTTCTTTTCCTAATTATTTGGTTCAGTATAATCAATAAGATCCAAGTGATAGGAACTGTTAAGTAAGAGTTGAAGTGATGAAAACAGGGTTTGACCTTTTAGCTTCCCTTCAGCATACTTAATTATAATTTTAAGGTAAAATCCCCAAACACTTGCACACTTAGTGAACTGCCCATGTGAAAAATAGCGGATTTGGTTGGAAATTCCCAATAAAGCCACTCCAGTATGAAAAAGATTATAGGTCTTCTAAACACTTCTCAGAAATATAGGTCTTCTAAACACTTCTACAGACTTTTACCACTCTTCCAACTCACCTGGAGGACTAAATGGCTTACTGAATACATTACGCCAAGGAGAGACTGCAATACCTGCTGCATCATGACATGGACCCTGGCTCCTTGTTGCAAAAGCAGGTGGAAAGTGTGATGTACATGAACATGCACTTAGAGATGGGCTCCAGGACTTGGAATATTCCTGCTTCATCAGAGAACTTAACAGTTTGTCCCTTCTCTAGGAAAACTGGAGAACTGAAGGAAGTTGGCTTACCCTTCCACTATTGTCTGCATTAGAAGTCCAACTGATTTGTTCCAGCAAAACTAGGAAAAAATTACTACCCTGCTACAGGAATTTTACAAATTATAATCACTTTCTCCAAATGACAACAAAATCTTTCAGTGGACATTATAGAATTGAAATTGCCAGGCTAGCCACCTTTAAAATGTATTATTGCTGTTCAGGGCAGCACTAACAATGCCTGTAACAGGATGTAACAGTAGAAGAGCTTGCCTTAGGTCTAGATCCTCCCTCACAAGGAAGGACAGTGGGCAGTGTTTGATGTTGTTCTAAGTTAATGCTCCTTTGTTGTCAAGGTGACCACAAGTATCCCTATATCCCATCAGTTATCCAATGAGATTTTGCTCTCTCTCCTCCTAGCATGACGTTTTTGCTCCTGGTTTCAGTATCTTTTGGTGTGTTTGACTAGCCCAGAAAGTCCCTTTTCCTCTCCTACTCACCAAAGGTCCCTCATTTTTCACAGGCACACTGGAACAGAAATTTCCCTAAAGGCTTTAAGCCTGGAAACATTGCTTTTGGTCTGCTTAATCTCATCACTACCACTTGTGACACATGAATAAAAGCAGGTATCAAAAGACAGGAAAAGAACCCCCATCAGACTGAGAGGAAGGGAAAGTTCCCTCCTGAGCATGTAGACCTTCTCCATGGCAATGTCCCTTCTCATTTCAGTATCTAGGCTCAGGTAGCAGCCCAGAGAGCATGTAAAACCCAACATAAAGGACAGAAACCCTGGTTTGTATTCAGTAGGATAAACAAAACTTAGGTTAAATTTACACTGCCCAGAGGTTAGATCATACAGCTATAGTGCACAGGATATATTAACCTGAGAGCTGTGAAATTAAGCTATCATATAAAATAGGAAAGAGCCATTTATAGATTCTTGAAATACACCTATTGTTTGCAAGCGCTAAACATTCTTTTTGAGAGGAACACATAATACTATTTATTCAAAAGCACTCAAATCAGAATGACATTTCTTTGATACACATATATTGATTGTACTAAAACAAATGAATACACAGACTTCTAAATAATATATTGTAGCTTCAATAATTGAAATAGGGCAGGAATTCATGCAGCTTTCTAAAATACATTTGATGTAGCTGACTCAATTAAATATGATTGTAAAAAGACTGTCTTGAAAGTTACTCTAGGAAGAAAAAAGAGAGTTTGAGCAGCAGAGCACAACAGACTTGCATGTGGGAGTACAATAGATTATGTCCTTGGCACCAGCCCATGTTTTACAGTACCATTGCCTTCCCTTCTTCTGCCTATTGTTCTTATTTCTACTTTTTTTCCATTTTTATCCTTTTCCTTTAGTAGTTACCTGTTATCAAACAGTGTTCACATCACCAGTAGATCTCACCTTTTTCAATAATTCTGTTACAGAAGGGAATCTATAATTAATTATGCCCAGGAGTAGCATTTATCAGGTTAGTGACAGCCAGAGCTTTCCATAAAGTTCTTTCATGTGTCTAGGGGTTAGTCATCAGGTTTTTATCACTTTGCAGCATTTTAGAATAAAAGTATGTTCAATAGTAAAAATACCAGCCACATTACAGCAGCTGAACTCAGTGCCAGAGAACATCCCTGGTACTTTCAGTGTAGCAATTCTAAGAAATCCTTGTGCTAGGCTGAAATTTCAGCTGATATTAATGCTTGACTAACACTGAACTTAGGGCCCCAATGTAACTAAAGAACCCAAGATAGGAATCTGCAAAAGCTAACTCACCCCATCTTTCCTACACAATCACCAGAGGAAATGACAAATTTAACGTTAGAAGTGCCTAATATCTTTCCATTGATGACTGTGTAGATGATTAAATGTATATATCTAATGAACAAATCCTGCTCTTCAGTGGTACACATAATAGCTACACTATGCCTTGCAAAATTGACTTGCAGACTTGATTTTTATAATCTCATATTTCCAGAGACTTTTAAAGCTTACTTTTTAATTTATTCACGAATTCATGCTAATCTATGTATTAAGAAGGAATATGTTCAGTTACAAAAGTGAATCACCTAGATGCCTTGGCATATGTCTAGCTTTGAGCACAGAAATACTTCCTTAGATTTCATCATGAAGGCTAACTCATCAAAATGCATATGAAAATGACTAAATTTAACCTGGAGGAGTTTAAAATAGCCAAAGGAATTATTAAAAAATTTAAAGTGAAATGCCATAAGCTGGACCCAGACACTTCTGATTTAACTAAGCACCAAACTCTCCATGGTGCATGTGAAAGTGTTCTGCCAGACAAAAGGGTGTGCAAGAGAGAGCAATCACAGGTTTGGATACCTGGTGTATGGTAGAAATATTGTGAATACTACTGAATGATCACATGCAGAGCAATCATTGAATAACACAGAAATAGAATGGGTTTAAAACTGTACATTTAGTAGTTCTTATGGCCCAATAAGATCTTTAGGATCTATTCATTCATAGTTTTTAGGTTTTTTTTCCTGAAATAGCAACAGTTAGATTTAATGCAAGTAGAGCTTTTCAGGAAAAAGGGAAACAAACCCCACCATACTGGATTTTTGACCAAGTTAAATGAAATACCAGCACTGATGTCTGGAAAAGGTATAATGCAGTTAGAGATATGTGATGGTAAAATGTATAGCTTTTGCATTATTCCTAAGTACCCTGAATCCATAAAGTAGATACATAAAAACAAATTTAGATACAATAATGGATCCCTCAAGTAAGGCTCATACTCATTCCATGTATCACATGTGATGTTTTGTTACTCTGCTTTATTTAGTCAAGCAATAGCCTTTGCATCCCCTATGACTGGAGCAATCTGAAGTCTTGCATATTAATATTGTCTGTCCACCCGCAATTATTGGTGCAACAGTACAAATTTGAAACAATTCTAATTGCTAAGAATAATTCACCAGCCTCTTTTTATTTCTAGACATTAAATCTTGCCTTCCCTATTTCCCAGGAATACAATGAAGCGATCTAAATCAATAAAGCAAGTAGGACACACACTGGGAGCCTAAAATAATTTAATCTGTGTTTTGAAAACATATTGGAGTGAGAGTAAGGAACAAGATATTCTCCTTTTTGTTAAGCAAGTGTTGCATTTTATTTGGCATAGTGAGAAATCTGGGGAAAAATGTGAAAAAACACCAGTTGTAAAAATGTAATTCTTATTTTCAAATTTAGTCTGATAGAGGTTAGTTAATGTAAATCCAAGAAAAAAATCAAAAGATTACCCTGAACATGTACTTAAAAGAGTACAAATAGTCCAAGAATCACATCTACACTGTTTGTACAGTGCTGCCATCCACTAAATTACAAGAAACTCACATTTGTTAGTTTTCAACATTTATGAGTATTTTTCTCCTGATAAAGCTAAAACCCTTAAATTTCTTAAAGAGTCTTATCAATTTTATTTTCAGAACATAAACTTGCTGTCTCAAAGTGCTATATCAAAGAGAACATTTGGTGGCATGAATGTTTGATTAGAAGCCTTTGGATGGTGCAGACTCTCAACAACAGTCATAAAATATACATTCAGTGACCTAAAAGGCTTGAAAGAGACAAAATATGCTTTTAGAACTTGGGACTAAATGAAAAAATCACAGTTTTGCATTCTATCCAGTCCCCAGTAAGTGGCACAGAGAGGCAGCCATGTATGTGTGAAGAAAAAGTGAGTGGGGAAAAAATGAGGAATAATATAAGGAGAAAAAGAGAAGAGAAGGGAATGTGGCTGAGAAAAGGTAGCATCTTCCTTAGGGAAGATTTTCTTAAATCCTAATTTTTTTTCTCTCCACCCTTATAGACACTGTGTAAAGTGACTGTGCCCAGTACTTCCTCTGAACTTACATTTCTGACCTTTTTGTAATCATCATTGAGGTCAGGTACTATTTTTCTATAGTAGTTTTTGCTAGCCAGATGCAATTGCTCTGCACTGCCCGAGGAAAGCATGTGAGGGCAATGCAGGGCACTTCTCCACCAGGCTCAAGTCACAGTGCTCACATGGGAAATCCAGCTCTGTAAATGGACAGTGCTTCACCTATGCCAAAAGTAAATGGAAAGAGATTCAAATTTTCAGAGACTCATTCTGTATTGCTGATAAATCATCAGATCCATTCCAGTGAGTCAAAATGAACTCTTCAGGAACGCTAATGATGAAATTTTTAAACAGCACAGCTAGCAGCCTAACCTCCTTGCATGTGGACTTAGAAGAATACTCAGCAAGAAGAACACAGAGAAAACTATTAAAGCCAGTTGACCAGATGTCCCAAGTTGGCCCCGTGAGATTTGCTTTCTGAACCGTGTTTATGATCTTTTCTATGCAGTGTTATTTCTAATGTAATTGCTATTGATTTGTCTCTCTATTCAATAATTTTCATTACCTCTGATGTGTTTAAAATATAAAAAAGTAGTATTACAGAAAACAGTGCAGAGTATGATGCTACTTGCCTGTCAGTAAATACACATCTATGAGTCTTGTAAATATTAAGGATCATACCTGAGAAAACAAACACAATTTGCCCTTTTCAAACCCAAAGTGTGTGTCTGAGCTGACAGAATCTTCAGGTGGAAGCAGATGGAATTCATCTGCTTTCAGCTATCTGAGGGTTAAAAACAGTCTGAGGTAATTGCTTACCTTCTTTCAATAACCAAAGAAAAGAGAGAAAATCTTAGTCAAGGATGAACAGTCCTCTGCAGTCTGAGAAGACCAAGGTAAAGAAGATTGATGGACAGCTCCATTAGCTTCAGTAGGCATTTTTAAAATATTCACATGTTAAAAATGAGTCTTGCACAACTCTTGTCACAGTTTAAACTCCTGAGTTCAGAATAAATACTTAAAGCCTCAAACCTCAAACCTCAAACCTGTCTAAAGGAACTATAAGCAAACGGACTTAGGATTTTCTGTACAAGTGTGTGTTTGCTCTTCATTCTGGGTCACAAGACTAAGATTGAAGTAACAAGCACTGAAATAAACAACAGCTTTTGTACTGATTAGAAGCCTCAGACTCATTATCTTCATACTTGAGAAGAGCTGAAATACTAACATTCCCTACTACCAACTTGATTTTTTAAAAAAGCATCAATGTGCTACCTGAAGATGCCTAAGTCAGGTAATTTTGTTCCATGGAAACAGGTTTTTTATTTTTTCTCTAGATCTGATCTGAAACAGAAATAACTACTTACCCTGAAAACAAAGGAAAAAATGTTTTCACACTCTAGATTCCCACCTTAATCCCACCTTGGAATGTAAATTAAAAGGAACAAATTCTGAAAACAGATAACCAGCTGCCAGATGCAGTATCTGCTCTTCAGGCACCTTTGACAGAGGAATTGTTCAGCTCAGTATCACAGAAGACTTGTGGAAAAACATAAGTGTGGTGGGACAAGTCACTAACTACCTGATCGATACCAGTTATTTTTAGACATCATCTGACACTTATCAAAGCTTTTAGAGGTCATTATTGTTCACTATTGTTCACTGGAGTTGTATCACAATAACAAGCACCAATTTAGCCACACTGACATTAGCTTATTAAAACATTTTAACAAAAACTAAAATCATGCCATCAAGATATATGGGGACAGAATCCATTCTGTTTCTGGGCCGGCAGGGGGATATCCCAACAGCTGTCTGTATTGAAAACTGAAGTGAGCCTTATTGGAAATGAATGGCAAAAATCCTCTTTGTGACTGGCCTAGAGGTGCCAGGTATCCTTGGCATAAATTAGCTTGTGAGGGGGTATTTCAAAGACCCAAAAGGGCATTGTTGGACTTTTGGGATAGCTCCTGTGAAGACACAGGAAATTAGATATCTAAATACCTTGCCTAGTCTCACAGAGGATCCCTCACTGTGGGACTGCTGAGGTTTGAAGAACAAATACTGATTGCTACCACAACAGAGCACCATCAATAATGCTGCACCAGCTGGGATTCCATCACCCTCATTCATGCCATGATTTGTGGACTAGAGAGCCAGGGAGTGGACAGCAAGACTCACACACTTTTTAGGAGTCCTATATGGCCAGTGCATAAGTCCAAGGGAGAATGGAGACTTACAGTGGCCTGAATGAAATCACAGCACCTCTAAGTGCTGCTGTGCCAGACATGCTGGAGCTTCAGTACAAACTGGAGTCCAAGACCGTAAAATGGTGCCACTATTGACATTATCATTGCATTTTTCTTCAGTCCTTTGGCAGCAGAGTACAGGCTATAGAATGTGTTTACAGAGGGGTGTGCCCAGCTGCCCAAGGGGTGGAAACACAACACCACTATTTGCCATGGTCTGATCCAAGCTCCACTGGAAAAGGGTGAGGCTCAGAGATGATTGGCATTGAAGCACAGCTCCTCCTGACACCCTGACTGCCAATGCTGGGTTGGATGCTCAGCGGGAAAATCCCCTCTGCACATCATGCCACTGATGCCACATGGAGCAATTGGATCTCTCTGACCACACAGTAAGCTCAAATAGGAAATTGCAATTGCTCAAGGGTCTTGGAAGTCATCACCAACTGGCCTGAAGGCAAAAATTTTGGATTATCATCAGAAGAGGAGGAGGCTCCACCGTATAATCAGCTACCAGAAAATGAAAAGCGATACTCTCTTCACTGACAGCTCCTGCCATATCATAGAGATAGACTGAAAATGGAAAGTCATATGGAGTCCTATGCAGCAAGTCACTGGAGTTACTGAAGGACAAGGTGGATCAATTTATGTTGCAGAGCTGAAAAATATCCAGCAGCCTTAGATATCACTGAACAAGAGAACTGGCTGGCATTTTCCCTCTACACTGACTCCTGGATGGTAGCAAATGCTCCACAGCTGTGACTGGACTAATCAAAAAAGACTAATTGGCAGTGCAGAGGAAAATCCATCTATGCTGCTGATTGTTGCAAGGCATAGCTGCCTGGCTAGAGAAGTTGACTATGAAAGTATGTCCTATAGATGCACGTGTAGATTTGGGCTACTGAAGAGCATTGCAACAATGGACAGGTGGATCAAGATACCAAGACTAAAGTGTCTCAGGTTAATCTGGATTGGCAACATAAGGGTGTGTTATTTCTGGCTCAATGGGCCCATGACACCTCAGGTCATGAGGGAAGAAATGTAACATACAGATGGGCTGATGATTGAGGAGGGTGCTTAACCATGGACACTATACCCCAGCTCATCCATGACTGAAACGTGCTGCAATGAAGCAGGCCAAGGAGGTAGAGCCCCTGTGGTAGGAGGGGCGATGATTGAAATATTAATATGGGGAGGCCTGGCATATTGATTTCATTTCATCACACTCTCACAAACCTGCCAAGACAAGCACTATGTGCTTACAGTGGTGGAAACAACCATTACGTGGCTGAAGATGCAGCCTGTGCCTCAAGCCACTGCCCAGAACACCATCTTGGGTCTGAAAAGCAAGTCCTGTGACAACATGGCACACCAGAAAGAACTGAGTTGGACAATGGGACTCATTTCAAAAACAGCATCACAGACACCTGGACCAGAGAGCATGGGGCTGAGAAGATGTATCAGATGGACTTTTAAAAACTACATGGAAAACTGTGGGTAGTGGGATCTTCAAACATTGGATCTACACTTAGCAAAGGCCACCTGATTAGTTAACACTAAAGGCTCTACCAATCAAGCTGACCCTGCCCAATCAAAACCTCCACATACAGCAGAAGGGAATAAAGTCCCCATGGTACATATGAGGAATGTTTCAGGGAATTTTGGATTAGTATTGCCTCAAGGAAATGCAAACCAATCCATGGGACTGTTTTTGCTTGAGGACCTTGTACACTTGGTGGATAACACAGAGGGACACGGAAGTACAATGTACCTCAAGGGGATTTGATTTTTGGGTGAGAACAGTCTGCAATGCTGAATTGTATATTTAATATTGGTTGCTGAATGGCAATGCCACTGTATGCCATAACTACCATGGACAATGAGTATGGACTGCTCCAGATACACCAGTTGTGAGCTCCTGATGCAGCAGCTCATGGGTTTTCATTTTAATGTAAGCACTAAATTAAGGAACACCATTCCTAAACCATGGCACTCATGAACCCAAGTATTTTCTGAAGCACGTTACTGTTCACTGGCGGCAGCACATGACCTCCCAGTAATGTGAACAGCTCAGACTGTGCTAAGTTCAATTCTACTCTGCCATCTGCCATGATCTGTGGTCCACGAGGAGCAAGAGTTAGTTGTGCCATGAGTCTGGGTGCAGATGTTCCATAGCAGCATAATCACAGCAGTTGTGGATCCAGGCTGCTCAGGTGTGAGATTCAAAGGACACATCACCCTCTAAACTGCAGAAGGCAGACAGCCTTTGTCTAATGTCAAATATTTAGTGTGTTTAGTTCATGTGTGATGGCTGGTTTGGGAAACAGATTTTCTAACTTTACGTATCACTTCTGCCTTGAGAAAGCTGCCTGAAACACCCTGAACAAACCAGCTAGTTTGAACAGACCAGAAAAGGACAGGGTGGACACATGCAGTCTGCCCTGCATGACAGTGTGATTGAGGCCTACAGAGGTATCTTCTCATCCTGTGGTGCACACTGGACCTGGGAATGTGTAACCATGCATGGCTCGTATTTGTCTTGTCAAATGATTTGGCAGGGCACAGATCTGGGGCTAATAGTGGTCAAATGATGTCAGACTAGGAGACTTGTAATAAAGCATCACAGAAAGAGAACAATATTCATTGCCAGCTGACCTTCAGATAAACTTGCTCTTTTGCTCTTTTGCTCTTTTTGCCTCAGTTCTGTCACAGCAATCACTTGGCAGAAATTTTGCCAGGAAAAAAAAAAAAGAAAAAGATGTCTTGCTATCAATACCAGAGAATGCAAACTTCATAAATAATAATGTTATTATCCACATATTATTCTGAACACATGTAAAGTTGAGTAAAAGAGCCTAAAAGAGGAAGCCTTTTTTTCATGGTGGATGAAAAATTAAGTTTTAGAAAAATTCAGCTCACAGCTGGTTTTTCACTTTCTTACACAGTTTTTTTATGCATAATTTTGAGTGACTACAATAACTCATTTGTAGACAAATCCCATTCTGTATTCTCATCTATAATTGCAATAGGCAACAGCCTATGATATTTCCTGTTACTCTCAGAGGGACGTAACTTACTATATGGAGTAATTGGTGAATTAGGTTGAAAACAGTACTCATCTAACCTTAGCAAATGTAAAGAAGATTTTGTGTGTAAAAAATGGAATATTATTTTGCTCCTGCATAGTACTGTGCATCTGTACTTCTCAAAAAAGGAATAAAGTCCATTTAATAATATTCTGTTTTCTTGGAGCCCACACTTTCTGTGAAAGATCACTGGGATTCCTTATTCCAGAAGGGCTTGTGCTTTAGGCTGAGACAAAGCAAAACCTCCTTTCTTGCAAGGAGAAAGACTCAGTGTAATGCTGTCTATCCTTACATGAATCATTCAGTACAGATTTTGGATAAAGTCCCTTAACCTGAAACATTCACTGCAGACCTGTTATTTGGTTATTAAACCACATCTTAGGAGAAAACATAAATAAAGGGAATATTTTTTCAGCATGCAGGAGCTGGAATGGTGTCCAAGTTGGAAATCTGGATGAACTTTACACTGCGAATAAATACTCATGCATTGGGGTTTTCTTTCTCTTTTTTTGTCACTGTTATTTATTTAAATTCATTATTTTATGAGATAATTTAATACTTTTAGCCTTATTTCCTCTATGGCTTAGGTCTAATAAGACCTCTTTTTCACCTGTATACAGAAGAAATCCCCCAAATATTGCTATTGCTGGATTATATATCTCTCTGTTTCCTTGGTTGGCTGTGTTTTTCTCAGCAGTTATCTCCTTTCTTTGCATATGGCCTGTATGGATATTTGGATTTTCTGGACATTTAATTTATATTTTTACTGGTCTGCCAAAAAAGCCAAGGCCCAAGTTCTCAAATAAACACAGAGTTTATTCACACTAACAGCATCATCCCTTGCCATATTTTTGGTCTGTCCCCTTAGCACTCTCACAGACAACACCTGGGGTAACTTAGGGTTTGTAAAAGTCAGAAATCATTCAAAGGAGGCACAAAGGACCAACCATTCTGTTCCAGAAGAAGAAAGAATTTGGCTGTATGGATATAAACTGTGGGATATAAAGATATCTACTTGCCATCAGAAGCAGAAAATGAGACTGGCCCCTCTGGTTTCATAAGTATGCACATTGCCTAAGGGTCAGCATCCTTCCTCACTGCCTGACTGGATTTGAGCTTGTACAGTTCCTCTACACTTGATTTTTATCTCTGAAGCCTTCTAGTTAACTCTTGCTTATTAGTTAATGCATGCTTCTTTTTCATTTTGCTATTGTCTTTTGTGTCAGAAGAGCTTTTGTTAAAATCTCCAATTAGATGTATACATGAAGAAGCCATCCAGTCCCTACAGCACATTAAACAGTATAAACACTGTCATCCAAGTCACTCATCATTGAATTAAAAAAGGAAGCCCTTTTAAGAAAAGATAAATGCCATTACTTGCTATGAAAAAGACAATTTATCTTCACTCTAAATGTCTATAGGTGAATCTTAGCATGCTTGCAGTGTTACTTTTAATGAATAAGAGTAGTGCTTCAATTTTGCTCTACTTTAGTTAGTTCAGCTCAGCCTTGATTTCTCCAACTATCTATTATTTTCCCTAGCATTCATTTGGGCAAGCAGTTTTCAACTACCACTGTAACCTGTTTCAATATCATGTTAAATACAATTCATCCCAATAATATTTTATCTGTATTATCAGGATTTCTAATAAGTACACTTTTCACTCTTGCTTAGCCTTTACATTTTCTTTTAAAATTAATGAGAGGTTTTCTTTAATTAATTTCTTTTAATTTCTTTTAATTTAACTGGCCAAATTCAATCCTGATATTCTTTCCTTTTATCGGAAATTGCAAACAATTGATAATATCAGGAGGATGAAGATTGGTATTTCATTCCATCTGAGTTAGTGAAAGGACAATACTACTGATAACAATGTCTGCAATAAATATCACTACGCAGTGGCCTTGCCACTGTTATTACAAATTGCTAAATTACAAATTCTGATATATTTCCTATAAGCAGAATCCTAATCTGATATCTTGCTTATAGTCTTCTCCTTGATTAGTCTGAGCAGTTCAGTAAGGCCAACACAGACACACATAGTGCATCAAAAACACTCTAATGAATTATATGACAGTCTTTTTTTCAATGAACAGTGAGGTAGAAAATGGCTATTAATGCTGTACTGTGTCTCATGGTAACTTAAATATCCAACTCCACATCTACATGTGTGCCTAGAAGTGTAAGTGTACTGCTCAGTCAGGCTTTCTTTGCTTTTCTAGTTTGTCATCTTCACATATTCTGTTCTGACCATCTTTCATCTGCTTTTAAATTAAGCTCTCATTTGCTTGGTTATTTCTGCACCTTACCAAGTACGAAACAGCAACTGAAGTACTCTCTCTGAAATCTGAGCCCTTTCTTTTTCTGCATGAAAATTTTTCTTTTTTCACATTCCCCTGGAAGTGAAATGTATAAACCCTTTTAGTCTCAAACCTAGCACAGTTATATCAAGTGAAGGCTTTTTATGGGGACCTGGACTCACAAGTATCCATGACTGTACTGTGAACAAAAATATTTTTGCTCATCTTCTTGTTTCTTATTATTTCTTCTGTCATATAGTCAGCTTATAATTTACCTTTATAAAGATGAGAACAGAGGCTTAAAAAATTTAGGAAAGATCTGTGAAAGGTCTCAGCACATGGTCAGTCAGCATCTTCAATTAGGTAAGATCTCAATTTAGGTATCGTCTCACATCGTGTTGGGAGCAGAGAGCACAATCAGTCAACAAAGTAAGTCAGTAGGATAGCTGAGGATAATCTTACTCCCAAAACCTCCTCAAAGTTCGAGCGTGTCTATAGCAGACTATGACTCATGGCCCACATGCCCTCTAGAATAGGGGATGAATTCTTTGGCTGCAAATGATGGCTTGACAGCAGTGAAACTGTTGTCTACACTTCAAATAATAACTACATCTCAGAATCCTTCATTAGAAAATAAGACAAAATAATTCAGTTTATACCCTGCCTGCAAATCATCATCTTAAACCATTCCTCAATAGCTAAATTTATTTTCCATTTGCATTGGTAAGATTTTACCTGGTTACAGCTCTTTTTTTCACCATGAAGTCAATGGGAAAGAAATCCAGTTCTTTTTATAGTTACTGAAGACTTCAGAGAGTACATTAAAAAACACCCTACAATCCTCTCAACAAAAAGACACCAGAACAGCTCAGACACACAAAATAAACACTCCTGTTTCATGTAACTCTTCAGAAATCAGATTTGGAAACAAGAAAATCAAAGATCCATATCAAAGTACCCTTCCTATAGGAAAGCAGAATAGGGCAACAGCCTGCAGGACCTCCTACCTTGCATCACAGTATTTATTTTCCCTCTCTATGAAAGATAATAAAATGGTATTAACAAAATGTAACAAATGTGAAGTTCTAAAACCTAGTGTTTCCAATGACTCTTCATAGTGATTTAAATTTATTTCCTTTTAAGAGTTTCTCATAAGAAAGGACTCATAATCAGAAAAGCATCAGTTTTCACTCTCATTTTTATTCCAGTGAAGGTACTTTGCACTGCCATGTATAGACAACTTTTCTAACTTTTTTTTTTACAAATTAGACTAAATATAAGCATATTGCACTTTTTTTTTTCTTGTTTTAGGTCATTTGCAACAGGGTTTTGGAGTGAAAAGCTCCAAGTCATTGTATGAAGATGTTCACAATACAGGCAGTGTGGATATTTTAATTTAAACTCTGAGCTCTGTGTAGTCCAGGCAGAGGTACAGATATGTGGTGAAGCAGGGAGGGTTGGTCTTGGGTCTCCAAAAGACTAATTTTAAACATGACTATCTTATTAAAATCCTAGATGCCATATTTACCAAATGTATGCTACTGTGAAGAAATGTGGATGAGTCATTGGGTCACAAGAATTGCAAAATACTGGCTGTAATTCCCTCATTGGATGACACATTTGTGATTGGGGGGTTCTCAATACTATTACCATTACTAATCAAATATATAGGTCTAAATCTACATAATGCTCATGCAGGAGATAAAACTGGTCTTCATAATTGTCATCCCTTCCACATAATTCCTCTGGGCCTAATGGATCTGGTACTTCTGCTTCTATGCTGGATCCCTCTGGAGAAAGGAAAAAGGGGTTCAATGCATAATAAAATTCTTTTTAGGAAATCAGTAGGAAATCGTTGTCCCATGTCCTAAATGTAAGCCTTAATCACCAGCCTAGATTATAGTTTACAAGAAAGATGTCTGGTTGCTGCTTTTCAAGCTGCAGAAATCTACCTTCAGCAGAGATGTCCAGCTGAAACTGAAGAAAGGATCACATCTCTTCCACTCAATGAGGTACACATGTACCAGAGGCGAACAGGACCTAGAATCATAGGATAGAACCACAGAAGATAATCATGGCATTGTTTAGGTTAGAAAAGACCTCTAAGACTATCAAGTCCAATCACAAACCCAGCACTGCCATGTCCACACTAACCAGTGTCCCTAAGTGCCTCATCCACACATCTTTTATCCACCTCCAGGGATGGGGATGCCACCACTTCCTTGGGCAGCCTGTTCCAATAATTAACAATCCTTTCCATGAAGAAATTTTCCCTAATATCTAACCTAAATCTCCCCTCACACAACTTAAGGCCATTTCCTGTTGTCCTATTGCTTGTATTCGGACAAAGAAACTTCAGGCAGACTTAGGATATACTGAACATTATCTATAGACTGGATTATTTCAGGCAGCTCCCTGATCACCTTTGTCCTTTTAGACCCACTGAGAGAGAATTATTTCTTCTCATTTGCTGTAAGCAGATCATAAGCAGACCACAACACATGAACCCCCAGTGTATGGCAGAGGCACGCATGGGCAAACTTGGATATTTAGCTCCCAGAGTCCTCTGCAGTTCTTGCCTTTGGAACAAGCAAAGTGGTAGCACTCACCTTGGATCAAGAGCTGTATACACTCATGGTCCTTTATCCACAGCTATCACCCAAGAGAGAAAGGGGAGGGNGAAGAGAAGAGAAGAGAAGAGAAGAGAAGAGAAGAGAAGAGAAGAGAAGAGAAGAGAAGAGAAGAGAAGAGAAGAGAAGAGAAGAGAAGAGAAGAGAAGAGAAGAGAAGAGAAGAGAAGAGAAGAGAAGAGAAGAGAAGAGAAGAGAAGAGAAGAGAAGAGAAGAGAAGAGAAGAGAAGAGAAGAGAAGAGAAGAGAAGAGAAGAGAAGAGAAGAGAAGAGAAGAGAAGAGAAGAGAAGAGAAGAGAAGAGAAGAGAAGAGAAGAGAAGAGAAGAGAAGAGAAGAGAAGAGAAGAGAAGAGAAGAGAAGAGAAGAGAAGAGAAGAGAAGAGAAGAGAAGAGAAGAGAAGAGAAGAGAAGAGAAGAGAAGAGAAGAGAAGAGAAGAGAAGAGAAGAGAAGAGAAGAGAAGAGAAGAGAAGAGAAGAGAAGAGAAGAGAAGAGAAGAGAAGAGAACTATTCAGTTGGAAGAAGTGTACAATTATCTAGTTCAGCTGCCTGACACTTCTTCACAGCTGATCAAAGTTTGAAGCATGTCCACACGCCTCATAAACACTTACAGGCTTGGACCATCGACCACTTCTCTAGGAAGCCTGTTCCAACATTTGACTACCCTTTTGGTAAAGAAATGCTTCCAAACATCTCACCTGAGCCTCCCCTGACATGGATTTGAACAGTTCTCACATATTTTGTCACCTCCCTCTCCATTTCCTTAGGAAGCTGTAGGGAGCGAGTCCTCAGCCACTCCACACAGGATAGACCTTCAAGCCCTTTGACCAGCTGTGTTGCCCTCCTCTGGACACATTCCAGGACCTTCACATCCTTCTTAAACGGAAGGGCCCAGAGCTGTGCACAATGCTCCAGATGAGGTCCCACCAATGCCGAATACATTGGGATAATCCCCTCTTTTACCCCGCTGCTCATACTGTGTTTGATGCTTTAGAAGTTGTTGAGTGCATGTCACTATTTGAAATGGCCATGACAGTTTCCCTCTGACAAAGTCTTTTCTGTTGTTCCAAACTTCCAGTGTAATTTACAGTTCCTTGGTTAAGCCTCACATTGGTTTCAACAAATCAAAATATGAAATGAGACTGTTGATTTCAGCTTCCAATTAAAAAGCTAATTAGACAAAAGTTCTCTATCAATGGGGAATATCCCAGATTTATACAGGCAGCAGGTGCAGCAGTTACATGAATAGTATTCCTCACGTTGACAATGATGAAATAAAAGCATAGGAAAAATACTCCACCCCTGGAGATGTCGAAAAGGACATCATCTGACAAAGCATCAGAAACAAACTGAACATATGTGATTTTAACACCTTCACCATTATAAACAAAGAAACAGTTTTATGCTGCATGATTTTATTTTTATTTTACCTTTTCCTTTTTAAGGAAATTAAAAGCTAGGAACTTCAGAGCCGTGACAATAAAGCACTTAAAGAGCTTTGACCATTAGTGTACTTCCTACTGTAATTGGCTGATTATGTCTTTGGCAGGAGTACTAAAGCCATTTCGGGAAGAAAAAAGATCAGGCTACCTTAAGGTCTTTTTGAATTTATCATAGTATATTTTTTCCTAGTACAAAATTGAAAGAAAAGAAAATTATAATAAAACTGTATCAGTTTTGTTTCTTAATGATATTTAATTAAAACAAAGCCAAGCTTCTCTTCTAAATAAGAAAAAAAGGAGATTTTTGTTGAGCAAAATATATTCAATTAAGAGCTCTCTGAATTTGGTTTCTTTTTATCAAGGGGAAATTAAACTCCAAAAAGCTAATGTGAAAATATTTCTGAATGCGCACCTGTAGAATTATGCACTTCTTTGTGCCTAGAAGACCTCAGCAATATGCTTAATAGGACATTTGCTCTTACCAAATACTTGCAGATTTTAAATGGCCATGTTCAGTCAGTTGCAGCTAAATATGTTAAGGGAAAGACATGAAACTGGAGTTTGCTTAGTGAGAAGATAACAAGCAACTTCTCAGTGCAATAACTTGATTTTTTTCTGGCTTTTTTACCTTTCTGATTCATTGCATAGCTGAATTAAATGGCACTGGTTCATTTTATTTGGGGAGATGTGAGGAGATGCTATGTGCCCCATTGAAGGTTAATAGCACTGAGGGCTGCCAGAAAAGCAGCTCATCTACTTTCACTGAGATTTTTTGCATGCCCCTTAGAAACTGGCTCTTAGTTCCTTAAAAAGAGACAGTTCTCAGTAGCCTATTTCTGAGGGCAGTCAAGTAACCAACAGTAATCATTACTATCTGATCAGTGGTATTGCATGCTTATGTTTCTTCTGTTTTCAATTATCAATATAAGTGTTTTAAAATTGGCCTGCAACAAGTTTGCTCATGGGATGAGTTACAGTCCAGATGTGAAAAAGGAGTATAGGATGAATTTTGCTAAACTTTAAGATTCTCCTTTAATCTCATCTTCTCAATTTTGGCAGGATACTCTGTGTCTGCTCCTTCAGAGAGCAGCTGCTGCATGCTGCAGTTTTCAGTTCAGAGGGGATGTTCAGCACCTGGCTGTCCCAGAAGAAGATGAGCTGGCATTCTGCTTCCTATGGAACAGACCTCAGCAACATTACCCAGCAGATCTGGGTGAAAATAAACCACTGAGCTTCAAGCTAAGGTTTATGGAAAGAGTCCCAGAAAGTGCTGATGAGGCTGCACTGAGGCATAACATCATGGCACTCTCTACAGAACATTAAGGTTAATTATCTCCTAAGTGCATGCTAAACTATTTGCTTTCTTCAAAAGTTCAGTTTAAGCAGCCATAGATTTATGCTTAAATTCTAATGTAAAGATGTTTCTTGATCTTGACCTTGGGAGAAATTGTCTTATTCATAAAATCCATTAAGGTCTCAACATCAAAGCAATACAAGCAATAATGTCATTAGATAATAATGGGAATCATGTAAAGAAATATACTAGAAATGCCCAGCCTAAGACTTCACAAATCTTCATTGCACCATTCCTGAGAAAGAGTGAAAAGACCACAGGTAAAATGGGGTCAGAAGAATGTGAGTTTTGCCCCACAAATCTTTTTAGTCACTTTCACTACTTTCATAACCTAGCAGGCCTTCATTTCACACTACCCAGTACAGAGGGGAAATATTTTGTAAGTGCCACCAGAAGCATTGTTAATGTGTAGAAACACAGAACATTACAAGAAAGAAAGTTAATTTCTCTCCTCCATTGGTTCTAGGTTCAGAGGTGCTCTGATCATTCTTTCTCATGTATATATCCCTACAGACATCATCCAATTAAAACCAACAGAATGTTTCTTCTGGAAATAAGAGAAACAACATTCTATCTCTGTGTCTTAGCTGGAAAAAATCACAAATGAGAGGTAATTCTAAGGGCAAAATAATTTTATTCATCATACAGAATAATCTGTCTCTGGTTTAATGCAAATTTGCCATTGGTGTGACTGTTAGGTGTGGAAAGGATGTCCTGCAAAGAACCACAGACCCCAGCTATCTTTCAAATATTTAGAGCTAGAAATATTCAGATATTATCATTTTTTTAGTAGAAAAGTCCTGAAAAACCCTTGCATTGTGATGTCTATAATTTGCGTCTTCCCTACAGAAATATAAAGAGCAATAAACATGTGGGAATGCATAATCTCACTAAGGAGGCATTGGATTTTTTTCTCCCAGGTATTTAATTATTCAACATAAATCTTACTAAAATTTTTCATGATAATACTTTTCTGATCCAGCTTTGTCTGTTTCCTGAATTCCACATTTTTGAAACGGTCTTTCAATAATTAATCTTTAAGATATTTCTAGGACCTGAAATATTTTTAGTAAGCAAATTAATTACACATTTACAATAGAAATGCTCTGGAGTTCTGATACATGTCATTAGAGATAGCCTCTGAGTGGTACTTATATCCAGGGTGTTCAAATCTTTGAATTCCTGCAAGGCTGGTTACTAAAAAAATACTGTACATCTTATTAATGAGTCTTATATTGGGCTAAACTGAAACATGTACTAAGAATGACATTAATATTTGGAACTTTACCCTCCTGAATCCTTCATGCTTGAAAAATATCTGCTGGCAGTAAATACCCTCCACTTAGAGAAACCAGATTTGACCTTGCAGTACCCTGTAGATGTACCAGAGGTGCTTTCTTCTTCTTGCTCAATTTAATAGTCTCCAAGCACTTGCTGTCACCTCTGTATTAGTTTGTTACCGGTTAAAGTGTTCTTGCTGCATGAAGATTCACATCTGTGACAGCAGCTGAGAAAATGTTTTATTTTTATCTCCCTGTGATCGTAACTCCTTCAATTAATACTATGAATTAAGCAGGCCCCTCAAACTACCTTTCCCATAACAGTTGTTTCCCGTCAGAGCATTGCTGCCTCATCTCTTGCAGAGGGGATTTTTCCTGACTCCAGGGTCATCAAACATTTTGCAGTCTTTAAATAAACTTCTCTTTTGTGCTTTGTGTGAAACCTAGATAATGGTGATTTTGCTCCTAAACATCAAAATATGACTGTCTGTCTATCTTGTTTCATTATCTGCTTATTTGTAAGAACTGAAATACAAAAAACCTTTTTGTTAGATTAGCCCCTATTTTTTGTGTCAGCATCTTGCAGCCATAGGCACTTTCTGTTCTGTACAAAGTCCAAATTGCCAAGACAAAATGGTGTTAGAAATCCCTCTCTTCAGCAAACTTTGCAGACATTTATGGACACACTTAAAGCCCATATTTAACAGCATTGTGCTTGTCACATATTTAACATATCCAGCTTAATGCCAGTCTGTGAGACGACTGAATGCATTTCAGCTTTGTGACATTATTAGGACATAATTCTACTTTGCACTCCTCTTGAAGATAGCTGGTCTAGGTCTTTCTCAGGACCAGAGAACAGAAGTTCATGCACTTTGCATGTCAGAAATGCCCTCTTCAATCTGTGATCCAGCAGCTGCACAGATGTGCTCATCATGTGAGCAGTTATACGCCTGTCATGCAACAAAGATGCCACGTTTAAATGTCCTCTGGAAAGATGACGGGCATTGATTATAGCTTATATTGCTCTATGCTTCAGGCTGAAGGTGGCTGATATGTGAAAAACAGCTTCTATGTGTTTACTGGTCAAAGTCTCACTAAAACAGTCAAATGTGACCGTATTCTTTAACCATTAACACGTGCCCTGCATGATTTTGGTTTATCCCACCTGGCAACACTACCAGAAAGGAATGTCTAAGCATGTTTCAGGGGATAGCCTGAAACACAAACCCTCCCCAGTGAGCTGTATAAACCAGGTGATCCTCTTATGAGGGGATATAATTTAGATG
Organism: Ploceus nigricollis; assembly: GCA_013399945.1. Classification (NCBI taxonomy): domain Eukaryota; kingdom Metazoa; phylum Chordata; class Aves; order Passeriformes; family Ploceidae; genus Ploceus; species Ploceus nigricollis. The sequence goes on along the minus strand of VXBC01000360.1, from coordinate 486,618 downwards.
AAGAGATGTGGGCTATAAAATGCTACTTGCCCTCACAATAAAAGGATAAAGTTTGCCCCGCATGATCTGCTTGTATAGAAGAAGCCTGTGATAAATAAACACTCAAATGGGAAAGAGCTGGTATCACATAAATCAGATTAATTATAAAGAATTGTCTTTCTTGTGTTCCTAAGTGGATACTATAGCTTTTAATAGAAGCAATTGTCCTGATAAATATTTATAAACTTTAATCTTACTCTAAACGAGAGCTGGGACAGTTGTGGCACCACTGCAAGAACCTCTTAGCTAGACCTCCACTGACCGTGAACAGTTTCCAATATCGTAGCTTTTTAGTAATATTATATGGAGTTTCTGCTAACCATCCTTCCCATGCAGACTGGTGTTTGTCAGTTGTAAGCTTTTTAATCCCCTAAATTTTACCTATATCTGACCCTTGCCTTTTTATATCAGCAAAAGATAGCTTCTAAAAGATAGTGTGATTAAAAAAAAATCGTAAGGACACTTCCATTGTAGTTTATTCATTTCAGTATTCCAGAAAAATTGATTAAGGAACTTCAGTCAAGGGAGTTTGGATTATGCTAAATGCTGTGAAAAGGTGACAAAAGTTAGGAGTTTTTTAAAGCCACTGCTGTATGACTTGCCAGAAGCAGCTAACAAACTGAACCTGCAAAAGAATGTGAAAATAGCACAAAGGATACTGTCACTTACAGTGGCTAACTATAGCAAGTGGCATGACAGCATGTCTCATGTTTGGCCTAACAGCCTCCCTGAGTGCTCTGTAATGTTAAAGCTGCATATCTGTCCAGCTTATGCTGCAAAGGGCACTCATGGGGCTGGTAAGTGATGAAACAAATCTTTGAGTTAATCTCATATGGAAAAATTTTTCCTGAATATTTGTAGTTACTGAAGTCTGTCTTCCAACAGATGATTTTTTAAATTTAAAAGCTGAAATTTATGTACATTTTCCCCACATCTGAACTCTCACAATTCTCCTTTTGGTCCTAACTCCCAGCTGATTCCAACTATGCCCATGGTGACTGACTTGCCACATGAAAACGCTGAATGACTAACCTGCAAACCACAAAAGAAATATCAGTTGAGTTCAGACTTAAGTCTTTTTCTCATCAGAGACACTAATTTTATCTCTCTCATTTCCCTGCCATCATTTTTCATTAAAGTTTTGGGACTAGAATAACATTAAATATGATTGAAATTAAACTTTAGATTTAAAATCTACTGCAATGAAGGGAAGTAACAGACAGAGAAATCCCATAATAATCTTTCTTTTGGAAAACAACCTAGAATATTCTTTTTCCTGCATGCCCAGGAGGAATAAATTCCATTTTCTTTTCTTGGCAGGAAATCTGAAGTGCCGGAACACATTGCTGTTGAAAAGCCATGAAATTGATTCTCAATCAGCTCTTCTGCTGGAACATTTTAGCTATAGTCCTGGTATTTAAAAAGTCATCAGGAGGATATGTTTTGGCACTAAGTCAAGTGGACATGACGACATGAAATGGCATTGCCTGGCTTTTTCAGGATTGATACAATTGCACAACTTTTCACAGAAGAAATGCCTCATTGCCCATCATATTTGTTTAAATTTCAGTAAAATGTTAAGTACTATAAGCAAGAGTCTATACAAATGGCTTCAAAAATCCTATTTAAAGTACAGTGCTTGGGATGATTACTAGGATTGACATTTCAATATTCAGTATGAAAGTTATGTGGGGGTCTCAAAAATAAGGATTTCTGCTTCAGTACTGTGTCTCTCTCATAGATGGCCTGAAAGAAAGAGACTGAGAGCAGTGTGCTTTCATTCTTGACATCAGTCTCTAGGCAACAAAGAGCGGAATTATGGCTACTGAATTACATATTATCATAAAAGGCTTAAATTTTAGGAATCACATAAGTACTGTATGTATACATACAGGTAGAGGTACTATACTCACAATACGTAGATGTATGTATGTGTGTGTGTATATATATATATATGAGTATGCATGCATGTGTAAAATGTAAAATGAGTCTATTTGTCCATATATATGGACAGATAGACACATATAGGTACAATATGTATATTATATGCACAACATGCATATACCAGAACAGATATTTCACGTGGCTCCCATCGTATGTGTACATATAGAGAGAGCTTTGTGTGCATGTCTGTGTTTTTATGTGCGTGCATATATATATATATATATATATATACATATACATACCTATATTTGCATGCAAATATAGTTTTAGATGACTATTAAGAGCACCATGCTTGGAGTACATAGATTCAGACATCAACGAAGAAATATTATATAGTCCTGGCTTTTTTTGGCCAAGCCATTGCAGACTGATGTCTAATCTGTTTCAATGTCTCGCAATGTCCATATCATATGACTTCTAAATTACCAGAGAGTGTTTTGAGTCATATTTTCCCTGCTATATATGAACACAGTTGTAAATAGGAGCAAAGGCAGGAATTCTGGCACTGGTAGGTGATCATATCCTGGCTTGAAGTCAGAGCACATCCAGTACGGCCTAAAGTTTGTTTTTCCTTTGGGGGTACAAGGGGATCAAGTAGGAGATGCCATACATCTCATTTAAGAACTCCGAGGGTTCTCTGACTTTTCCTCCACTTGAAAAGGCAAACATTTCTCCTCCCTGACTGTAATCACCCAATTTAGCTAAAATAAATTTTCCTTCACAAGAGGATAAGTGGGAGAGTTGGTGGTTTGCATGGACTGAGTCACCGCTCTTGTGGCGAAATCCCACATGAAATATTCAGGGAAATAGGAAACATGAAAGAGAACAGTCAGAAAAGCATGCTCTTTATGGACATCTATAGATGGAAGAAAGCAACACTTTTTTCTACTCCCCAGTATTCAATGAGGCTATATCTATCTTTAACAAACAGTTTTATTTCTGAATAAAACAGTAACAGTTTCATTCTCAGTTTCCACAAAATCAGCTATCCTTCCATATTCTTGCCCTTTCACTACAGCACAGGAAGATGAGGCAGTAAAGCATGTATTGAGGACCAAGAAATTGCATCTGTTTCAAGCTAAACATTAAAATGGTTCCAAGGCAGCCTAACAGACAAGAGGGATACTTCTGCCATCGTTCTTCAACTCTTAATCTGAAGGGCATTCTGTAAAAACATCCTTAAAATATTTTTAACTTGTTACAGAGAGGTGGACAATCTTTCATTACTTCCATCAAAACTTTAATGTTCCTTCAGAATGCATCCAGCTTCCTGAGGAGCATCACTGCATGGGCTCTTTAAATATGTTCAGATTTCAGATGAGAGGCCAAGCCAAGAGAACGAGTACAGTGTGCACTGGTTATTAAAATTATCAGAGAGATGCCTCTGTCCAAATTAAGGTTCAAATGAGACCATATGCTGAAGTCAATAATGTGGATTTTTATTTAACCATAAATGTGACATAGAGCGAGAGAGATAGAAAAAATAGGAAAAGAGTGTGGGAGGAGAAAATGAGAGTGACACAGAGACAGATTAAATAGAAAAAAATATCACCACCACATGAATCCTGACAACATCTCATTGGTCCTCTTCTTATGGTCTTCTTGGTGATGAGGGTCCTGGTCTTGATCCGTTGGGAGTGGCGGAAGCCCACGAAACACAGAGTCCACTGGATTTATATTTGCTCAGGTTCAGGGTGAGAACACCCAGGTACTTCTCCTAGGGCAGGAAGTTTTATACTGGATGATGTAATACTTTGGATCATGGGACACTTTGGGAGTTTTTGACAGTTATGACGCCTTCTAAGATGCCTCTTACATCAGCAAAGTAGAGTCAGTTCTTGACCATTATTGGTCATCAGCAGAGATGAATACCGTCAGGCTACATGTGAATGTGCCAATACTTTTCCAGAGGTGAGTTTTCACAGCTGAGCCACTTGGACCTTGGCTATGAGCCACTTGGAATGATAAAAAGCACTATCCAACTTCATTGGATTTGCCTCTTATCAGCCTGTTCCCTTATCTTGCTCAACATCCAACTGTAGCCTCTGGTGATGGGTGATTAAGTGGTCGATTGTTTGAGCAATTAACCAGTGACAGTCCAATCTCTCCCCAATGAAGATACAGAATGGGGAACAGGAAAGTGCTACAGAGCCAAGGGTATAACAAATATGTAATTATTTACAGATAGCAGATCAGCCCAATTAGAAAAGCCTCTCCAAGGGACCTCTCTAGCCTGGACTTTTGATCACTCTGCTGGGACATAAAAGACTGCTCTAACTTCCACTCTGCCTGATTGGAAACAAGTGTCAAGCCTCCGTCTGTGAAGGTGGGATCCATTTTCCCATCCAGACTACATGTGCCAAAGCAAGTCCTCCCTCAAACTGTCATCAACTGACTATTTAGGACTTACTAGGTAAAATCAAAAGCTTAAAGTGCTACCTGAAAGCCAGAAGGCAACAATTCCAATCAGGAAACAATAGGACTAAAATAGCAATAAAAATATCAAGTTTTGTTACAGTGGTAAGGTTAGGAGGGCTGTCTTCAGGACTCAGGGTCAGCTCAGAGCTGGAGCAGCTGAGGCAGCCCCATCCCATTGGGAATGCTTGGCCATAGCCCAGCCTGGCCTATGGCAGCTGCTTTTCAACTGGGGCTCTAATGGCTGAGCTACAGCCCCCACAGCACCACAGACCTGCCCTGGCCAGCCACAGGGCCTACCTGCAAGCCCATGGCTGGGCTTCAGCCCATCCCAAATATGCCTCTTTAACTAAAAACCAGGTCATGTTAAACCACAACACCACTACACCCAGTTCTGCACACTGCTCCTGCCTAGGGCATGGGGGACACAAAGACGGGGCCCTCAGACAGGGCCACTCCAGATGGTGGGCAATGGCTAAAAGCTCTATTTGGTTTTCACTTCTAATTCAGTGGGCCTGTGCCCTGGAGAGCTGCCAGGCTGGTGCTGTTTAGCTCCTTGCTAAGGCACAGTGTATTTGTGTCATTTGTACCCGGCTTATGTTGCAAGGTGACAAATCTGCACAAAGCCACTACCCTTCCTCAAATAAACACTCAAAGAAGCACTGCTAAGTCATGAGGCCAGATCCACAGGATGCAAAACTGACTTGTCGATTGCGTCCAGGACTGTTAGCAAGAGTCACAGCCACTTAGCAGAGCACCTTTGCTGGAGCCCTGGCACCTTTGCAGATCCCAGTGAGTGCTGCCTGTGGCAGTGTGTATGGCAGGGACAGCAGCCACTCTCAGGGCGTGAGCTCTCAGGGTGCCCAGAGCTGCTCAGAGCAGCAAAGTCTCAGCTTTGTCGGGAACATTATCTGCCCCAAACAGGGCAGAGCCCAGGAGCAGGAAAAGATTGCTCAGGCTTTAGGCCACCAAAGGAGACATAATTATTTGCATTACATTAGGGAAAAGGGAATGGCCTGTGATAAGCACATACTGCCTCAGGACAGGGATTGCATCCTGATGGGTACATTTAGTTGAGACAATAATGAAAAGAAAATGAAAAGCACAAAATCAGAAAAAAAAGGGGGTTTATTATGATCATACCCTTACTTGAGAGTATAAAATTCATACCTATGAAATATATTTATTTTAAAGACATCATTATAAAAGCCAGAATGCACCTTGACTCTCGATGTCTTTAGTCTCTGAGTTATTATTATGCTGGTTTTTCAGTGTCAACTGTGTCCTGAGTGTCACCTGCTTCCCTTCAGCATCAATGAAGACATTTCCTTTGTTTGCTATGGAGACCTCATTGTGGCCCAGAAGGTAAATGAATCACTGTTATTTAGCTCAAAGGTGAGGAAGACCTAGAGCTGTGTAAATCCCCTCCCTGCAGTCTTGCCTTGTTCCCGTCTGCCATCTTGTGGCCCTAAAAGCTTAATTCTACTCTAGTTGAAGCCATTGTCCCAGTCTGACCCGCAGTGAAGCACCAAGTCATTCCCCATCCCACATTTATGAGCTTACTCCTTCTCGATGTTCAGAGTCACCTTTTGTCACTGCCCTGGGAAGTGTGGAATCACCATCTGCGAAGGTATTTGAGACATGTAGATGTGGTACTTAGAGATATGGCTTAGGGGTGAACTTGGCAGTGTTAAGTTAATGGTTGAACTGGAGGATCTTAAAAGGTTTTTTCTAACCAAAATGATTTTATGATTATGTGTTAGAACACACACGGTAACAGGTACTCCATCCATTTCCAGTATTTGGTGACAAGTCTGAAATAAAATGTTCCTGTCAACAGGTTGGAAGATGTTCAGACTGACAACAAAAGACTAGATTGGATTAGAAATATGGGCAATGTACCAAACCAGAAATTAAAACTTATCTAGAATAACTGATTTTTTCCTTCTGTAATTTTTTCTAAAGGGAATGATAAAGTGATATAGAGGTGGAAGGGATAATGCCCAGCGAGGAGAAACCAGGAGCAGCCACAGGCAGACATGGAAGCACTGAATAAGGCTCAGCAGTGATAGAAAAGAGCTGTGGTGCAAGACAGGAGAAGAGTCTACTCAAGGCTTCACAGCAAGTAGGAAAAAAATTGAATTTCCTATTTCTAGTATGAGGACAGGACACAGCTGTCATGGAGAACAAAAAGGCAGATGGAAAGGGCTGGAGCAGCAAAAAAGAGCTCTGTCCCACTTCCAGAGGAGAGTCTTTCAAGTACACCAGACACCACAGTAATGGCTGGGACTGTACAATAATGTGTTCAGCCATGCAGAGAGGCTGCCTCTCCTCAAACACACCATAGCTATGACACCATGTGCTGGCTCCAGCTCAGCCACAAGAAGCATTGAACATCAGCAGAAGATATGTCTCTACAAACAGTTTATTGCATCCAGCAGCACGCAATCTCACACATCAGTCTGCTTTATCCCAGCTAGAGACACTTGAGATCCCTGGAGAGCTTTTGGCATCAGATCCACATGTCTTGCTCACCTGCTAGCAGTGGGAACTTGCACCAACCACACAGGCCAGTGTCAGCAAAGATTGTTGAAGAAATCCTTTTCCTTTACAGGGCAGGCAAAAACTGAGCACAGCTCATGTCTTTAGAGTCTGGATTCATGCACACAGTGCACTGAAACCAGAAATATACAAGTTGAATGCTTTTAAGATGAACATTCTGGTGAGAAAAAGGCAGGGAAAAGAAAATCCCTAAAGTCTTTGCGGTGAATTTAATAACTCCAACATTTACACTCATCCTATGTGATAATATGTCTATCAGAAGAAAATATTGCTAATATTATAAAATAAGGCACCTGGGAATTAGGAAAGACATAATAACAGAGTTATGAGTTATGTGATGGCGTATTTACTTCTGAGCAATGTCAAGGCAATCATCATTCAGGCCCCTTATGACAATAGGAAGCTGTTCCTTAGATCAATCTTCCCTTACATTTTCTGTAAGGCAAAGACTGTTCAATATTTAGAAATATTTCTGCAGATCAACAAACCCACAGCAGCTTTAATTTATAAAAGCAATGAATGGTCATTAGGTATTTTATTTTTAGCCTTGTTACTGCGGACCGATGTATTTTTTTTAATAAAATATCTTCATGGATTATGCTCTATTATTTTCTCATATTTTACAGCCTTCCAGACTGATTGAATTTCAGGCTAAAAGGCAGTTTAGTAGATTATCCTTACCTCATACTACAGAATGAGAAAAAATGATGTGATGATGTAAGTAGCTGGGTCTTCGTTTATCTCTGTCTCAAAGTGGTGCTAAGCTTATGAATTAAGGGAAGTTTTCTGCAAGTAGTCCCCAGTCCCATGCTCCTCTTACACAACATGTGATGTTGTGTGAATTCAGTCACAGAATCACAGAGCAATTCAGGCTGGAAGGTACCTCATGAAGTCTCCAGTCTGACTGCCTGCTCAGAGCTGGTTTAGACCAATATTAACCTGAACTACAGCTGCAAATATGTGAAAAGGTTCCCCAGAAGCCATTCGGGAAGCTCCTTTTGATGTGCAGCGTTCACATTTGCATGAGCCACTGCAACGTGTTACATTATCCTGCCTCTGGGTGTCAGCATTTGCCGTCATTTGGAGACACAAGTTGTCCTTAAAATCGCTTGTCTCTAAAGAACCATGCAGCCAGACAGATTCCAGTTATAATTCTGAATTTGTCTGAACAGTTTGATCTGACTTATGAGAATTTTCAAGAAAGCTGGAATAATCAAGCTAAATCAGAAAATCATATTCTCTGTGTGATTGAGAAGGGATTTTTTTTTTTCAGGATTTCACTTCTAAGATATAAGGGAAAGGGAGATTCAATTCTGAATTCACCTCTTTTCCCTAAAATTCAAACTGCAAGACTTGAGCAAGAAAAAAGAAATGAGAAGAGATAGAACAGGTTGGAGCAGCTGCTATGCTACCCACTTACAAGTGATACACTATCAGATAAGCAAAAGTTACACACAGCTTTTCATTTTAAGCTAAGGCTTACCTCTGGAGACAAGATCTGCATGAGGCTGCATTATTCCAGGTGTCATTGTGGCCAAGTGGTGGAGACAAAAGCTATAGAAAGACCATTTGCTCTTCACCAGTCAAGGACACCATGGGGAGGAAGAGCAGCAGAGTAAAGAAGGAAGAGGATGGTGGCTATTTAAATGGAAGGCCCATAATGCCTATCTAATGCAGCAAACCTTCAGTCTCTCCTGGTGCACACAGTAAGCTCTCAAACCCTGTGGGGCCACAGCATGGCTTCCCATAACACCCAAATCTCAGAGACACCCAAAAGATTTGAAGGAACTTAACACCCCATGGGACCAGTTCTCTGCTTTCCTGCAGCTCCTGGTATGTCAGCTCAGAGGCGTTGTCAAAATTTCTCCAGATGCCAGGAACTGGGTATAAGCATATCCTGTGGAAATCTGTATGCCTGGCAGATTTTGCTTATTATTTAGACACATTTTGACACATAGAATAATTAAATATTCTGGGTTGGAAGGTACCCATAAGGATCATCAAGTCCAATTCCCTGCTCCTTCCAGGACTAGGTAAAATTTAAAAATATGACTAAGAGCACCCTCCAGACAGTTCTTGAACTCCAGCCAGCTTGGTTCCATGACCACTTCCCTGGGTAGGCTCTTCCAGTGACTGGCCACTTCCTTAGTGGAGAAACTTTTCCTAATGTCCAATCTGAACCTGCTCAGACCCAGCTTCATTCCATTTCCTCGTGTCCTGTTGCTGGTCACCAGAGAGAGATCAGCACCTCTCTCTCCACTGCCCTCCCCGAGGAAGTTGCAGACTGTGATAAGGTCACTCCTCAGCCTTCCTTTCTTCAAGCTGTGCCACCTAAGTGGCCTCAGCCACTGCTTGTAAGTCTTGCCCTTGGGGACTTTCACCACCTTGGTGGCCCTTCTCTGGACCCTCTTTAAAACTTTGTACTGTGGAGCCCCAAACTGCACAGAGCACTCAAGGTGGGGACACACCAGAGGGACAGTCACCTCCCTTGACCAGATGGCAATGCTGTGCTTGAATCCAACAGTACAATGTATAATCCAATAATCTCCAATGTAAGAAACAAACTAACTAACTAACTAACAGACCTCACCAAAAAATATCTGCAAGGAAGTTATTTAGTTAAGATTGAATTTCCTGACAAAATAGAAATAAGTGATAATTCATGCATGCAAACCAGAATGGTCCTGTCCCATGTGGATTTATATTCATACCACCTACATTAACAAGTTCAATCTGACAAACAGTGTATTTTTAGAATGCTGCCCCCTGAAGCATGGCATACAGTTTTATGCTGGAATTAATGAAATTTTCTTCAATTTTTATTCATTGCATTCAGATGTGTGCTAAGACAATAAATGCCTTAGCAAGATTGAACATTCAAAAGCCCCTGTTATCTTCTATATTGAAAGACACTTGTTTTCAGATCAGATTTAATGCATTACATTTACTGAGTAACTCTGTCAGGCATAGTTGTTTTGTGTACATAAATCTGCCAGAAGAAAGATTCAAATTTAAAAAAAAACTCAAACAAGCAAGAAAACAAGCAAACAAACAAACAAAAAAAACACCCCAAAACTCCAAAACCCTGAAAGTTATGTAAGAGGAAATCCATACCAGAATAAATGTCGTCCAATTTAAATTAAAGATTGTGGAGCAGTATTATTATAGCCCAATTTACACCCTTTCAATCCTTCATTAAGTTGGTTTGGATTTACAGATGCTTTTATAACTTCCAAGTATAATGCAAATGGTGTAAATGTTCCCATATTAAGATCAACTGTGAAGATACTTTCCCACTATGCAGCTGTCTCTGACTTTTAGAACAAAATTAGAGATCACTTAAATAAAGTGGGTGTAAACAAGCCTATAGAACTAGATGAGATGTGTTTGTGGGTACCAGACCTGCCATTTGCTATTATAAGGCCACTCTAAGTCATCATTGTAAGGTCACAGGAGTTAGGTGAAATCCCCAGTGACTGTAATAAAGGCAAATGTAGCACCCATCTTCAATGGGTAAGAAAAGAAGAAGCCTGTTTGCTTAATATCTGTCCACAGGAAAATTAGGAGGCAAACTTTCCTGGAGGACATTTCCAGGCACAAAAATTTGACTGGGAGCAGCCAGCACAGATACATCAAGGGTACCTCACACTTGACAAGCCTGATGGCTCTGTATTATGAGATGAATGGGTCATAGAATAGCTGGAAACCTGTTTAAGTGCCTTTAGCAAGGCGTAAGTAGTCCATAATAACCTCACAGCCAAACCAAAGAGATAGACTGGAAAGTCAAGGTTGCTTTGAACAGCTCTCAGGATCTGCCTGTAGTCATGAATTTATTATCATTTTCTTCAGCAGCAAAGGAGCATAAATGCTTAATTTCAGTGAGAAAATTAAAGTGAGTTACTGAGTTCTGATGTTCCTCAATGCATCACAGTGCATGAAAATACAGTCTCTACTGAAAAACAGCCCCCACAAGCTTGAGGAAAGCCAGACTGCCTGAACAAATGGAATGTGATTTACTGATTGTGACCTTTTCTTACTGTCAGCTACTTCTGTCTTCCATTAAGACTTTTTAGATTACAGGGTGAGGGTTGGGGTGGGAGTTTATAGATAAATTTATGGTCTGATAACTGCTACCCTACTTTTCTCATGTTAACTGTGAATGTAAGAGCAGAAGTACTCAGCACTGAATTCAGAACAACCCTTTATCAAGGATGGCCACCACATTATAATTTAAAAGAAATGCTGTCACGTATTTTAAAATACACTTTAGTCTAAAATCAAAATACCTGCTACATATCATTCTGCAATTGATAAAATTGCAGATAATATACAGAACTGATATGCTTATGAGTAGAAATAGGAGTGCTGCTGAAACAAACTGGCTGCAGATAAAACCAGCTCAGAAGCATCAGTAAGAAGTTTCTCTGGGTGAAGGTATCTTCAGATCAGCTCACACAGCAGAACCCACATCAAGAGCTATCAGGTTCAGAGGCCTCTGTTACACAGCACCTGAACAAAAGGGTTTAATGAGAAAAAAGAGAGATACCATCCACACATCTAAGATTTTTTTATTTTTCGGTTATGAATACAATGGAGCTTGCATGAGGGTGGATCTAGCAATTTTCTTCACAGAACATAGACATTTTGTAGGATGATGAAAAGGTAAAAAGAAAACACTTGAAGGGTTCCTGTTTCTTGTCAGTGGAGAAGGGATGATGAAATCCTATGGAAACATTGGAAAAACCAGTGGGAAAATCTATGGCTTTGTTTTCACTGCGGTCTTAGAAATGGTTTTGATTACTGAGATGGACTACAGTTTTTGCACATAAATAAAATCTTTGATCTAAAATGCAACTGCTGACAGGTAGAAAGTCTGATCAGTGTTCAACTTTTCTCACTCTCTTTTCTCTGTTTGCCTGGTTTCTTTGAAGTTCAGTAAAATACTCCTAGCATGCCATCACCATCACTTCATATAAAAAGCACAGGAATCCAGACTAGTCATGATAAATTATAGATAAGCTAAGCAATATTTCTTTCAAACAAACTGCAACTTGGGGTAAGGTGTATCCATCCACCTGCCTGGCAAAAAGGTACATTTACTCAGCTTTGTATTTTTCTAATCTACTTATAAAATAGGAGGGGAAATTTATTTCTGGACAATACTCACAAAGTCTCACTAGGACTTCACAACAGTATTTGGCAACAGAGGAAAACATATACCACATTTCCCTTAATTCTAAAGGGACTGGGAAAACAGAAGGTTAAGTAAAGTCAATATTTCATTGAAGAAAGGAAGACTTTTTTCTTATTACTTTGGTTCTTAACTTTACAGCAAATATCTACCTTCTTTGTATGCATGCACCTTCATTAGACTCATAATATTTTCACATTATTTTACAGTTCGTGCTTTATGGGAATTTAGAACATTTTATCTCTCATTTATCTAATTTTAAATGTTTGGTTACAGTAGCACCAAAGTTCACTGACTGATTCAAAGAAGTGCTCAACTTCTAAATTTGGTAACAAGAAGATTCCCAAATTTCTTAACAGCAAGTGATTGAAGTCTCCAGAAAATCAGGTTTTCTTTTTTTCTTTACTGTGTAAACAGTATAAATTTACTCTAATGCTGAGACTGACGGCTGGAAGCTGATAGGAGCAGCTAAGGGAGCTGGAGGTGTTTAGTCTGAAGAAAAGGAGGGTCAGGGGGACCTTATCATGCTCTACAACTCCCTGAAAGGAGCTTGCAGTAAGGTGGGATTTGGTCTCTTCTGTGAAGTTACGAGTGATAGGACAAGAGGAAATCACTTCAAATTGCATCCAGGGAAGTTTAGGTTTGATATTAGGAAACATTTCTTCCCTGGAAGCATTGTAAAGCATTGGAACAGGCTGCCCAAGGAACTGGTTGAGTCACCATCCCTGGAGATAGTTAATAGCCATGTGGCACACAGGGACATGGTTTAGTGGTGGACTTGGGAGTGCTAGGTTACTGGCTGGACTTGATGATCTTACAGATCTTGTACAAACTCAACAATTCTGTGATTCCCTTTCAAATGAAATGAGCTGACACAGCAGAAGATCATATTCTAAAGATCTCATTCTTTGTCAGTAACATCAGTTTGATCTGAGTCAAACTGAAATATGAAAGCTCTACAGGGCTACTACTGTCAGGAGGTATGAGACATCGAAACACACATCAGGCTGACAGTCGCGGAAACTGAAATCCTTGCTCTTCCACTGAAATATAAGATAAGCCATTACTGGAGAAGCTTCTCACAAGCATGGTTCACTTATCCAAACAAGTGATCCACTTTGGTGACAAAAGGCAGTTGTTTATGTCACCTCCACTGAGATTATCAGCAAGTGTGTGTAGGAACACAACCAGCTGGGATGAATGGTGGTTTAGCCTCTTTGGCATATAGAGGAGGCATCAACCTGAGACCATGGAAAGCGGGATACTGAAAAGGGAGATAGCTGGTCAGGTTATGGTGAGAAGAGTGTGGTCATGGGAGTTAGTATGTTAATGGAATTTTTTCTATAATAGGTCATGTTTCTGGTTCTTGTTCTCAGTTGGTTCAGGACCTGTCACATACAAGGTCATATTCTGAGTTCAGGTTTGTGACTGGAGCCCTGCCCTCAGAATACCCCTATATATTGTTGTGTTCACCATGCCCCCTCATCTTTGGATATTGCCCCTCAGATCATGCTGTTTCTAAGTTTGTTATTTTGCTATTAAAATTCTTTATTTTTCAGTCAAGTCCATCATTCCCATCCCTCTATTTTTGCCACTTTCCCTCCAGCTGAACCACACTCCGGGTTGCAGCGAGCCGGACTGCAACAAGTGTGTCCATGTTTTTTATCCTTTTTCTCTCTGTCATAATACAAGCTCTTCTGGTACTGTATTAAGCATAGGTGATTAACTTGTTTCACTTGCTTGTTCCTTTATCTTCAGTCATTGTGTTCAACCTAGAAAGTTAAATTACTTTTTAGACTCTTTGAACTAAAGTGTTTTAGTCGTTTGAAAACAAGAGACAAATGTTTTAAATTTGGTGTGATTTTATGAGGGAAGTCAGCACTGAGTTGAAACTTCTTTGATGGGTTTGTAACACCCATTGCCACTAATTCCATGGTGGTATGTATGAGCTTCCCAAGCTCTGGGAGCTTCAGGTCCATTGAATGGATCATGGAACTACATCAGAGCTGCAGAGACAGCAGAAAAATATGAAAAATAGAAGTCAGCTGGAAATGGTTGAGACAATGTGAAGGATCCAGCAGTGATCTTCACGAGGGGACTGAATTAGGCAGTCACAGGTATAGTGCTTCTAACTAAAAATACTGCACCAAGACTGTCCAGAATTGCTCAGTTTCTGCCTGTTCATTCACTGGCAGGATGTATGCTAATAATTACGATTTTTCTGACAGTCCTGTTGCCATATGTGGTAAAGCTCAGATAACTCTATATCACCTGTTAGAACATATCATCCTAATCTATCTGCAGGTAGGTGTTAAATTGATTTATAAAAAACCAATTCTTGTATTATTCTGTAAGTCAAACTTTCAATCACTATCTGGTTTATTGTTGCCTCCTGGGAGTACTCATACAAAATTATCAAATTATTCTGAATTTCTACTAACTCCCTTAAACAAGGCTGCAGTGTCACATGATATAGAGGAGTTAAGGAGGAAGAGAATGGATGTCTTTCCTCTGCCCTTCGAAATAAAACCATCCTCTCCTTGCACTAGTGATGAAGTTTGAATTCCATGTTCTGGTTTGAAGCCAGGTCCTCAGCTTCCAGTGAATGGATATGGATTTATCTTTGATCAGTTTTTCTGTGAACCTGTTGCAGAAGGAAGAGCCTTGGGCAACAGCTAAATGTATCATGGAATCATAGAATGGTTTGGCTTTGGAAGAAACCTTGAAGATCATCCATTTCCAATTCCCTTGCCATCTCTCATGAGTTTCTGAGACAGGGCTAAAACTTGTGTTGCACAGCTTGAGAATGTGAACCCCTTTTCAGTGGGGCATTAAAAGACCTGCAGATGGTGAGAGCTGGACCACAGGTATTCCAAAGAACAGAAAGCCTCTACAACCTATGAATACCTGTTACTTTTTAAAAGCTCATTAAGAATGTTAACCCCCAAAAAGAGGTAAAAGGAACTTTCTAGTGTGAAATGTGCTTGTTCAAATTGAAGCACCCTGTGATGTGTTGACCTTGGCTGGTCACCAGATACCCAGCAAGTCATTCCATCACTCTCTCCTCAGCAGGATGCAGGGAGAAGAAGCAATGAAACGCTCATAAATTGAGCTAAGGACAGGGAGATGATTCACCAACTACCATCATGGGCAAACGAGACATTATTTCAGTAAAAATAATTTTATTTATTGTCAGTTAATAACAGTAGGAAAGTGATAAATATAAAAACAAAATTAAAAACACCTTCCCCTCCACCATCCCTTCTTCCCAGATTTAGCTTCACTCCTGACTCTTTTACTTTCTCTGCCCCAAGTAGATCAGGGAGATGAGGCATGCAGGTTGGAGTCAGTTCACAACTCATAACTTTGTCTCTGCTGCTCCTTCCTCTTCATGTTTTTCCACTGCTCCAGCATGGGGCACATCCTAGAGGATACAGTCCTTCAGAAACTTCTCCAGTGTTGATCCTTGCCACAGAGAACAGTTCTTTGGGAACAAACTGTTCCTGGGTGGGCCCTCCACACATCCTGCCAGTGATGCCTTCTCCTGCATGGGTCCTCTCCCACAGGCCACAGTTCCTGCCAGGAATCTGCTCCACTGTAGGGTTTCCGTGGGCCACAGCTGCCCTCAGGGCACGTCCCCCTTCTCTCATGTGGGGTCCTCCCCGAGCTGCAGGGGGACAATGTGCAGCATCAGTCTTTTCCATGGGCTGCAAGTGCCTGGGGCACATCCTCCCCCTTCTTCTTCACTGACCTTGGTGTCTGCAGGACTGTTTTTCTCACATTTTCTCACTCATCTCTCACACTGCTGTGCAGCACTTTTTAACCTTTCTTAAACACGTTATCACAGAGGCGCTACCAACAAAGCTTAAAGGACTCAGCTCTGGCCAGTGGCTGTTTTGGAGCTGTCTGGAACTGGCTCTGTCTGACATGGGGGAAGCTTCTGGTATCTTCTCACAGAAGCCATCCCTTCAGCCCCCCTGCTTCCAAGACCTTGGCACATAAACATACATACCACTGCTAATAACATCTGGCTTAGAGATTTATTCTCAAATGCCTTATTCATTGAATTCTCAGGCAAAAATTGCTGCCTATCTGTCCTGGTTATAATCCAGCACAGTGCTTTGAATAGTAGCAGATTTTCTCTTACAAGAAAAAACTACCCTATTATTATTAATATTATTATTATTATTCCTTTAAAGTCATCATAAGATGTGTTTGCTTCAGTGAGCATTGTGATCTGTGAACATTTTGTATTTTATAAAAATAGGCTACCCTCTTTTCTCATTGCTGCACGGAAGCTGCCTGAAGATGAGACTGGCATAATAAGGTCAGCACTGCTGGGTAGTGTAACAAACTTGTCAGTAAATGTTAGTATCAGAAACAGCATCTCAGAAACCTTTTCTTTATTCTTCTCACTTCTTAAGACATGCAGTTTCATGTGTCACCACTTGGTATTTTCAGCAAAAAAATACACACAGCTTAAAAAAGAAATATAATTAAAACATTTCATTTACAGCCAGGAAAAGATTCAGAATCTAGTCATTAGAAGGAACAAATACAGGCAGCTCTACATTGTTAATTTCCTGTGCATATTAGCAATAATGTCTTTGGGGGTGAATTTCTGGCATATTTGTCACCATCATATCTAGGAACTATGGGTTAAATCCTTGACCATGTATAAATCCTCTTTTTGATGCTTCAGTGGAAGATTCACCATTACAGAAAAGTACTATGCAAATCAGATTACATTTTCCTGCCTTAGGGATTCCAATCCTTCTGCCCATTGGCCATGCCAACATTCTCTATACAGTCATAGTAGGAAATCCCAGAAAAAGAAGCAATAAAAATAGTAAAATAATGAAAACCTTACAGTACACAGAGAGAGAAAAGAGATTAATTTGCTGGGGAAAGAAATTAGAAAGGTGCCAATAGAAGGACAAAATCTGGAAAAAATGTGGAGATGAACGAGTCACACTTCCTTATATTCTAAATATAAGCATTATATTCAGAAACATAAGCAAAGAGAAAGATCATGGTTCAAGCTGTGGGGTTTTGCATCATGTTCAGCCCTTGGTGTGTGCAAACTTGGATCCCAGGCATGTGTTATGTGAAATGTGGTGCCCGCATACAAATTTACTGCACTAACCATGGAACAGAATGTATGAAATTCTTTGTGGTATATCTGCTCAACTGTCTGTGGTAACACTGAGCTCACACTGTCTGCACCCCAGAAGTCATGGTGAGCATGACAGTAAGTCTGTGCTATAAAACACTGATGAGAGGTGCACCATAGTATACATTCACACTACTAGTTATCTGGGTACTACTTGGCTTGGAGAAAAGTGGAGAAATCTGGTGTGTGCATAGAGCAGGCTCAGTCGGTGACAAGGAGCCACACAGATGTACCCACCAATAACTGGCTTCCAAATCACTGGAGGCTTTTAAAATATTGTTTAGAAATTACCTTTTCCCCATTGATATTTTCAGGTAATTTAATCTGAACCCATTTCTGCTTTCCTCCTTGATGAAAAAACAACAGATTTTTCCAAGTGATTCACAGAGGTGGTTGTGGGTAACATACTGTCTAATCCACCTCCTTTCACTCACTGAGCAACAGGAAAATTTACACCTGAGCTTCTTGAGTGAGGACGGAACAGAAGGAATCTAAAAGCATGCAGTGTCACCTAACCCTTTACTCAATAAGTGCAGTATTTATTCCACAGTCTCTTCAACAAGTAGATTAATGGCTTTTACATTTGTGGTGGCTTAGCATTCCAACATAAAATTTGCCTTTGTTTATTCAGTCTTGTCTAGCAGTACAGGACTGCTCTGCAATCTCTGTATTTCCAGATGGTTGAGGGGAAGAAGCAAGGTTCTGTTTGGAGACAGCACAGGAAAATTCCTGAGGCAAGAGGCTGCATAGCAATAGGAACAGTGCATGCTCAATACTGAGTCGTCATCCCTGCCGTTCCGTTACTATGGAGATGGCATGGCTGCTCCACGGATTACTCTGCTCTCTCCACAGCTGCAACAGGAGTTTTGGTGGGGTGCATGTGCACTGCTCCTTGTAGCTCCTCTGTCCTTCACAAACACTACAGGACAAACTGATTATTGTTCAGTTTGTGCTTAGATCACAGCTTGTTAAAGTACTGTATCACTGCTGTGTTTAAGAAAATCTGTGTCGGTGCATCCTAGGACTGTGTGAAGCTCAAGGGAAAAAAACCACAATCTTTAAACACATGCACCTCTAAAAATACTACTGTGAATTATCTCATTTCTGCCCAAAAGCCTACAGAGAGGATCTCTTATCCACCCATTTTTAAAAACTTCATATATACATTCAATTTAACATTGGGGTGTGAAAACCATTATAATTTATGTACAAGCAAATGCATATTTATAGAGTATTCTGTATTCTAGGGCTACAGTGAGGAAGAAAGGGAGGGGAGTCAAGCAGCTGATGGCTCCAGGTATGATAAAGATACATATGGCAAGGAGCCAAGGAGCCATCTCTCTTTTTCCTGTGCCAAAAACATTTTAGCTAACACATTGAACAGAAAAGCAGGTCATAGGATTATTTCTTTTATTGCACCGAACTTGACAGGCTGCACTTGCTCAGAAGTATGTCTGATTTTTTGAAAGCCATTTTGTATTTCAAGACTTGAGAAGCAGCTACAACTGTATACATAAAAAGCCAATTTAATGTGCGTGTGAAAACTTCAATAATAATAGCAAGTACTGCTTTAAACACGTAAATCAAGACCATTTATTCTGAACCAGGACTACTATATATTCAGGTTTTTACACTGGAAAAATCACTTTTTCTTTCCACTGAACTATCTTGCCTGCATGGATTTTTAAGAATTGCCCTTTTGTTTTAAGTTTTGCCTGAATAATACTTGAGTTCAGATGAAAGGGCTCAAATTACTCTGCATGCACTATATGACAGCAATGAGCTCTGATCTTTCATCAAGAGCCAAACTGGAGCAAGCAGGAAAATCAGGAGACTTCCTCATGGATGTGCTCCACAGCCAGAGGCACATGTGCAATAAAGGCAGAGCTTTTTGAGAAAACATTAGTCCTTCTACCCATCTGCTAAGCAACAGAGCAGCACTGGAATCATCCAAGAAGCTTCAGAAAGACTATCTGATCATCTTGCATGTTATTTTGTTGACTCTGTTGAATTGTGTTATTTGCCATCACAGCTGCTGACACTTGCTATATAGACTCAAACCTTTAAACAACATAGATGTAAATAATATTTTGCTTATACCTTTTCATTTCTGCAGTTCACGCCATCTACCCTGGAGCATGTTTTATGAAGCAAACTCTCTGACTCATCTAAGTGAAATACTCAGGTTATGCCACAGATAAAATTTATCCAATGTAACACTGAGTGGTCCTCAGTGTATATATAATACACTTTGCTATGTTATGTGTCTTTTGCTGTTTCAAAGCCCTCTCGACGTTACATTCAGAGAAGTGCAAATCACTCAGATCCTCTATTCAGGATGAACAAGGGTGAGTCCATTTCCCATTACCATCAATCATGCTCCTTGCATAAGCGCGGTTCCCGTAAGACTGGAGTCTGCTTTGCATCCCATTAAGACTAATGGCCGTGGCATGCATTCATCATGCGCACTTCCGAGCGGTTTGAGACGGCCCCGCCGCGCCGGAGGGGCGCAGGCAGCGGGCAGGGCGCGCTCCGCCGGGCGCTGTCCGCGGTGCTGGAGACGGAGCGCGGCCGCGGCCGCTCTGCCCCGCCGGCACCGCGGCATGCGGGAAACGTTCTCGGCAGCCTCTCCCGCACTGATAAAAAAAAAAATACTCTGTAAGAACATTAATTCTTATATAAACATCTTTAGATGATATTGCCTCACATGGGGTGGACTAGATGATCTTTCAAGGTCCTTTCCAAACCAAACCATTCTACGATTCTATGAATATTAAAGAGATTAAAACAGTGCTAATCCCTTTCCAAAACAGACTCCTTTCGATATCAATGTCACTAGAATAAACCAGCTTTCTCCAATATAAGTGCAGGCACCTACTGCCATGATTTTTCCCAGTAATTTTTCAAAACCTGCTGTAGGTTTAATGTAAATAATCATATTAATCAATGTAAATAATCATATTTACATTGTGGAAGGGTTCTTGTGATCAAGTGTCAGCAATTAGATGGTTTTAACCGTGCACTTCAAGAGATTCCATGCTCTTGCTTGAAAACAGGACAACATCGAGGCTGAGCTGAAGAAGAAACCTGGATTTCAGGTGATATTCTTTTCCCTCTGGAATTAATAAAGTACTTCAAAGAGACCTGAGAAAGACAAGATCAAACACCTGAGTCAAGGAAGCACTTAAGACAGCAGCTACTTCCACAGGGGGATTGTGAGTCATTTATATGGGGACCCTAAGAGTTTCAAGAAGAGACTTATTAGGAAGATAAATGGGATATGAGAAGCTGTCCTCTGGCTGGCAAGTGGCCAGAAAAGAAGGACATGAACGAGATTCACATAAAAAAGGGCAATAAAGCAGTCACACACATAAGCACTGCAGAAAAGCACTCCTGAGACAAAGAAAACAAGATGGAAATCCCCCAAAACAGAAGGGGCTCCCTAGACTGTAAACATGGGAAATCCCCAAGGAACTGGAGTAGGTAAGAGTGTCTCTAGAGAGTAGAATAGCAATTAACTCCGCTGCTATCTTATGATTTAGCTGTTACTTTTTATATCTTTTTACCCCCTATTACTTAGGAGTTTCTGAATATTTACTAAAGAGTGAAAAAAGCTGAATGTCAATGTAATCAACTTTCTTTCTAGTTACAATATTCAAAGCATGGGAGTAGATGCATTAAAAGTATGGATATTTTTCTCCAGTGCCAGCTGTGACACTTGCCATGGGACAGATGGCACTGCCCAAACCAGAATCCACTGATTTATGCCTCATAGAATTAAATTACTCAAATACTATCATGGACTTGATGAAAAAAAAGAAAAAAGAAAAAAAAAAAAAGTGTTCCTAATTTTACTTGATACAGATCATCTCCTTACAGTTGCTTTTACATCCTTTTAATTTTAAACAAACTGTGTTCTTCACAAAAGGGATATAGTACTCCAGAAAAGGACTGACATGTCTGATTCACACTGTCTTTGAGACAGCCTCAATGGAGTTGATAGAAGCATGTTAAGAAACGGATAGAATTGGTCAACAATCAATTCTTATTTCCATTGCTTGAATATGCTAGCACAAGAATTTCTTGGAAGGGCAGCAAATACTACCATGCGCTACCATGGCCAAGGCTTTTATATCCTTCAGCTTCATTTATTCATGCCTTGAACTGCTGCTGGTTTCTGCCCACATTCACTCTGAAAGGGTGCAGCACAGTGGTTCTGATTTTATTAACAGGATATTTTTTGCTAGAAGCTCTTTGTCAGATCAAATCATTGCTTTGCAAAGTAGCAGGAGCAGTGTAAGTAGCAGGTTTTCCATTAGAATTCTGCCTAGAACAAAGGTGCAGTTCAGCAAATAAGGACTTAGTGCATGTCTCTTTGTTTTCTGTTTGGAAAGGGTGCAACAGCTGCATGTTAAGTGTATTTAAACAGCTTTATTTTTTGGATCCAGATCAAAAAGGAAAATATCTTTTACCAGTGTGTCCAAGACAGGGTTCTCTAAGAAGAACACAGCTATTGCTGTGCTATCTCATCTCTTCTCAAAAGGCAAGTATTTTCTTGTTTAAATTGTGAAGGAGATTTATTGTTCCTGTTGTACTGACACTGCTGGTTGAAGCTCTGCTTGCTTTCCTGAATCAAATCAACAGGACTTGTTCCAGGCAGCAGCACTAAAACGATTAAGAAAATAATGCTGGTGGGAGGGAACTAATTTTGGAAATTCTTCATGTTCATAGCTCAAAATAATACAGCAATCAAGAAATCAGCATGTTTCATCTCAAAAAGTAACACATAAATCTTAATCTCTGTTACAATAATCCTTAAAATATTACTTTTGATACTTTTTAGCCTTTAGAGATCATTTCATACTAGCTGATTTTAGTAGTCTTTATCAACATAGGCAGCATTCTGAGTGAAAAACAGCCCAGATATCTTGTACAATCCAGCATAACTATACAGTGTCTGACAGACAAACAATAGTTATTAATTTAATTGCAGATTCCATATATATATAAAGGATTACTATTATTTAGCCTTACAATTTTTCTGGAAGTGAAAATTTTATTGGAAAGGTCTGACATAAAAAAATGGGTGTAAATTTTCTTTAGTTTTGAAGTGTATAAAGAAAATATTTCTTTACCAAGAGGTATTCAGACACTGAAACAGGCTTCCTAGAGAGGCTGTGATACCTGTCAATGCTCAAGAGGCATTTGGACAATGCCTTTAATATCCTTTAGCATTTGGTCAGCTCTGAAGTTGTCAGGCAATTGAATAAATTACTGTTGTAGATCCCCTTCGACTGAACAAGTTTAGTCTGGTCTAGTCTGTATAATTATTTTATTTGATGTAAATTTTTTTTTATCTTTTTCTTTTTATAAAATCTTGATATTTAACATCAAAGTGTTAAATTCAAATTATCTCAGGAGGTCAAAATGTGTAAGTGGGAACGTTAACTGTGCTCAACTCATGCGGCCCAACTTTGCCTAACTACCAAGGCAGCACACTCTCCTTTGGAGGTGTGGACTCACAAGCAGAGCACATCATTCTGTGTTTGATTCCGAGCTCTTCACGGTGCTCAGCGCGCACTTCAGAAGAGCAGCATGAGGTACGTGCTGTTCTCTCTGAACTGATCTGTTGAGAGTATACACTGAAGCTCATTACTGCCACCTTATTCCTTATGTTAAGTAGTAAATGTGCTACAGGGCGGAAAGGAATAGCAACGAATTTTTATGGGAAGAGCCTATGATCTTGAATAAAATGCAGGCAGCACCACCACAGACAGGTGCCCTAGTTTTTGCTGTCATAAGCTTGCACACAGGAAGAGCCAGGCTTCCTTTTCTGTGCTATCTTCACAGGAAAATGAAAGCTGAAGTTCCCATTTATATTTTAAGTTCCCTATGCCAAGGATGCCCACAGCCATGTGCTTCACAGAGCCACACTCACATTCTGCTGCACTCCAGTTAGCCCTGCTGAAGTCAGCATAAATAAAGTACATGACATTGAATGGCAGCTTTTACTCCAGTATAGATGCACACTGTCTCATTTGAAATTTACTGGAATTATCTGACTCATATAAAGAGTTCATATGGAATTTCTGTACAAACAGGTTTTTGGTTCTGGATGCTATAAAGAATGGATACCTCAATATAGCTGACATCTGTGAAATAAGATATTCTCTCAATTCTTTATTGTTTTCAGTTTTGTTGCAAAGCCACACATAAACTTTGCTGTTCAGAAGACCTAAGGAAAGGTTCTCTGTAGATTATTTTTACTTACATTGAAATTATATTAAATGAGTTTATTCCATCTCCAGTTTATTTGATAAAACTTATGATTCTCAGAATCAGTTCAGAAAGAATTGCTTCTAGCATTATCTAGGCTAGGGATTAAGAAGAGAAAAGTGCTCCATCTGATCTGCCATGCTTATTTGCTTTAAATTCCCCTAATAATTCACAGTCACTTTCTCTTTCACAGTCAACAGTCCACAGGGAAGGCTGTGATACTGTTTAACTCTACCATCAATTCCATGCTTGGAGTTTGAGTGCACAGAATAAGAAACCATACAGCATTTTTTCCACAGTAATTTTCCATGTGCCCTCTTATCTCCTAAAAAGTGTGAAGTAATTTAAGAAAGCTTTGGAGATTGAAAGGCTCTTCTCCATTCATTTGAGAGAAGCAACTAATTCCAAAGCCAATTGCTGGAAAGCTACAGTAGCTGGTTGATGTGCTAGTTCACCTTATAACATCTTCTGCATGGAAAGGCTAATGATAAATTGTATAATCTGGGATACACTGAGTCACTGGTTATATTTATCAAATTTTATAAGTATCAAAATATTTTTAGACACTCAAGATTATTATTAGATTTTAAATCTCTAGAGACATGAAGTAAATAAAACAGCATGCATAGGTGTTTAAGCATAAATTATCCTCACTCTTCAGAAAGGTTAAATTTAATACAGAGATTCTAAAGCATCTTAATTTATTCAGGGAAAATGCAAACAAAATATTCCATACAAAAAGGCAACTGAAACAATTGTTCAAATGTATCAGCTGAATTACAGGCTGAACTTTTCTAGTCTGGCAGAAGGGTGATGTAATTAAAATAATTTTGAATTTGCATCTATAATAAAAATAAGCATAGAGTTCATCACTATAGGTCAATTAATGCAATTTATCTTGCTACATTATAGAATATTTGTACCTGACTCCTTTCTTTTATTAGGATCATCCAAGGACCAATTTTAGTATCGAGATTATTTGCTCCATCACCTGTGAAAAAGGAACATGACAGTAATTTTGTACAGCTGTGCACACACACACAGGTTTGACAGTAGGAAGATTCCATTCTCTGATTTTCAGCCTGTGCTGACTGTAGAATAGAACAACACATCAGGCTGTGAAATTATAACTTTCCATTGCACCTGGAGCAACTTTAGAAAACATGCTTAGAACTGATCATGGTGATTTCATTGGAGTCAGCCTTTTTTTGCTTTTACAAGTAAAGGCAGTGCTAGGTTTGAGGCTTATGGAGTTTTTGAGAAATTCACTAATTTTTGATCTCTCCATAGCAAATACATTAGCCTGTAATAAAAACTAATTACAAGGGTTGCAAAACAACTGTGAGACACATTTATTTTACACATTTGTCTTTATTGAAAGTTCTATATTGCAAAAATAAATTAATTGCATTTTTCACATAAACTGTGCAAGGGAACAGAGGTGGAATTTATTATGAACTTAATTAAATTGCTTTGTATAATGACAAAGAAGATCACAGGCAACATAATATATCCTCTTGGACCAAAGGTGGTTAAAGAGATAATTTACCTGATGATAATGGGCTTTGAGATTACAAATGTTGGTTATTTGCAGCAGAGCTTGCTAGTGCTCATAGAATTACCCTAATAAAGTTATCAATTTTGTGAAAAAATTAATTATAGTTGCTTTTCTCTAAGATGTGCTGAATACATGTAAAGCTGAGCAATTAATAAATATCATGTCTCATTTGTGTATGCCATAGATTCAGAAAATGGCAAAAAAAATTCTTTCCTTTCATTTGTGTATATGAAGATTTTGAGTATTCAGAAAAAATGCTGAAAAAGTGCATCAATAAACATTAGCATAGAAGAGGTAAATTGACTCAAGTTCCACTAACAACCCATTAGGAGATCCTGAGTGTCCCTGTGAAAAGTCAGATAATGGGACAAATTTGTTCTGTTCTCTACTCATGGAAAGAATTTGACCCTTAGTTTTTAATCTTCTTCAAGAAAATAAATAGCTTGGAAAATAATTTTGGAAATTAATGCTAAATTGTTCAGACAGGCAACTATTTTTCTGGCTCTAATTAATTATAAATTAATAATTTGCAACTGATCAAGTGGCTGTAGCAAATAGGCTGGGAGATCTCCACCTGAGAATTACCAAAGCCCTCAGGTGTTGTCCTTTTCTTGGCTGTGACTCAAATTCTCAGCTGAGGTAAAGGAGGTACTACCACATCCAAGAAAATGTTCTCAATCTCCAGACAGAAAATTACCCAAGAGGCTCTCCATAGTGGTGTCAGTAACACACTGGTGTGAGAAAATCTAAATTTGAAGCACAGACAATGAAGCAGGAGACATCACATTTTTATATTCACGAGTTCATTGTCCGTACTTCCACTGCCCCTTCCCCCATTCATACAGGCAAGTCTAAAGGCCAACCAGTCTCTTACATTAGACACTGAAGAAGCATTCAATCAGACACATGGATATGAAACACTACATCTCTTATCAGATTCTCTCTTTCTAAACTAAATAATTTTAAACATTTTGGATCCCAATCTCATTTGGATTTTTATATAAATATTGCAAATAATTGATTAGCAATTGCAAATTATGTTCATACATAACCACTATCTAATTGTTAGCAGAGTACCACTCCTAGTACATATTCAGCAAAGCCTTGATTCTGTGCTTTCCTCAAAAATAAATAAATTCTTTTATGTGCATTTCAAACATTGTATGACTCATGCTGCCTAAAAGAAGAGCAGCAGAATAGTAAACTAGTTTAAAATTCTTTTAAATCATTTATATGATAAAAGAATTCAGCATTCTGATACGATTAATATAAATTGATATTTTACTACAGATCTGCAGAATACTAAGATCTGGAAGATAACTTATCATTAAATCTCAATAAAAACAAAATTGAAAATATTATTCATAAGATTGTTTCCAAGCCTAAATAGTAATAGTTAATTCAAATTGTATCAGCTACAGTGGTGCTATGCTGACTAGGTCACTCAGATAGTGTCACTTCAGTGAATTGGTATAAAAATTGGGTCTGGAAACTTCTGTAATACCATAAAATTCTGTAAAATTGAGTGTAGCACTGCATTTTTTCCTGACCTAGTTTCCTGCAGTATTTCTAGAAGCTGTTCATGCATTTGGTTTGAATGTAGATGTGGAATCTAAAAGGGAAGTATAAAAGAACTGATCCTTATGTTTTAAAAAACTCAGAATCTGATAGTTATGTTTATATTAATTCCATTATATCAATACAATTTTTACTTAAATTTCATTTGGGTTGAAAGTAGATTCTCTATCTCAAAGCTGAATATTTTGGCAAATGGATGTTAAATATTGCAGGAATTTTTGCAGCAGTCTAGACTATCAACATGACTGTCATTATCTATACGTTATTCTGCATGTAAAAGTAATAATTACATTCTATAAAATTTCTAGCACTATTCATAGGCTATTTCAGAGTCTATTAAAAGAAGGAAAAGTGCTTTTACCCACTAAAAACCACCAGTTCAAACAGGCCAGATGAAGCCCACGAAGGCAGAGATGTTGGGTGCCAAGGTTTTTATGCAGAGGTTCACTGCTACTGGCTTTGTCCCTTGAGACCCCACTGTGATTCACAGGTTGGACAGTTGCATTTGTCTGTCTAACACTGGAGTAAGTAAATCTTTTAAGGACTTTCTCTTCCCCTGCACAATTGCCAAAAATGTAGTTTCTCTAAAATCCTAAAAATAGCTGGCAAATGAAAAGAATATTGGTAAATGAGTTCCAACCAATTTTTGTTCTTATTCAGATAGTAATAATTTCTCTAACAGTAGAAATAGATGCATTAGGGAAAAAAAATTCTCTCCCATTGTTCATATACCACAAGGGGTGTGATTTTATGTCAAATTCACGTCAATGGAGACATTGGTGCATGACTATTGTTACCCTGAGTGGAAGACTGATTTAATGATTCTGAAAAAAGCTGTTGAAATGAGATGGGTGTCAGTCTCTTCTCCCCTGAAACAAGTGGCAGGATGAGAGGAAATGGCCTCAAGTCGCACCAGGGGAGGTTTAGATCAACTATCAGGAAAACTTTCTTCATGAAAAGGATTGCCAAGCATTGCAACAGGCTGCCTAGGGAAGCGGTGGAGCCACCATCCCTGAAAACGTTCAAAAAGCATGTGGATATAGCACTTGAGCACACGGCTTAATGGTGAAAATGGTGGCAGTGCTGGGTTGGTGATTGGACTTGGTGATCTAAGATGTCTTTTCCCAGCCTTGGCAATTCCATGATTCTTTGGTTCTAATATCCCTGACTGGTAACTGGCACCAATCCTGTAACCTGTGAATTGTCACTGGGGCGTTGCCGTGCTTACCCCGTTGTGNAATTATTAATTTACTCTGATGTATTGCATACATCTCTAAGTATGAACAGCCTTACCAAAATCCCTTAAATGCATGAAAAACATTTANCAGAGGTTCACTGCTACTGGCTTTGTCCCTTGAGACCCCACTGTGATTCACAGGTTGGACAGTTGCATTTGTCTGTCTAACACTGGAGTAAGTAAATCTTTTAAGGACTTTCTCTTCCCCTGCACAATTGCCAAAAATGTAGTTTCTCTAAAATCCTAAAAATAGCTGGCAAATGAAAAGAATATTGGTAAATGAGTTCCAACCAATTTTTGTTCTTATTCAGATAGTAATAATTTCTCTAACAGTAGAAATAGATGCATTAGGGAAAAAAAATTCTCTCCCATTGTTCATATACCACAAGGGGTGTGATTTTATGTCAAATTCACGTCAATGGAGACATTGGTGCATGACTATTGTTACCCTGAGTGGAAGACTGATTTAATGATTCTGAAAAAAGCTGTTGAAATGAGATGGGTGTCAGTCTCTTCTCCCCTGAAACAAGTGGCAGGATGAGAGGAAATGGCCTCAAGTCGCACCAGGGGAGGTTTAGATCAACTATCAGGAAAACTTTCTTCATGAAAAGGATTGCCAAGCATTGCAACAGGCTGCCTAGGGAAGCGGTGGAGCCACCATCCCTGAAAACGTTCAAAAAGCATGTGGATATAGCACTTGAGCACACGGCTTAATGGTGAAAATGGTGGCAGTGCTGGGTTGGTGATTGGACTTGGTGATCTAAGATGTCTTTTCCCAGCCTTGGCAATTCCATGATTCTTTGGTTCTAATATCCCTGACTGGTAACTGGCACCAATCCTGTAACCTGTGAATTGTCACTGGGGCGTTGCCGTGCTTACCCCGTTGTGAGTTAGTTCGTGTGTGAGTTTTGGCCTTTGGCTCTGGCTGTGCATTGAAGTGTGGCTGAGTTTGCTATCAACTTGAAGCTGTTTTTGTGTACCTTCATGACATACCTGCTGATTAAATATAGCAAATCTCTAATAAATTACCACCTTGCATTTGGCTCATTCTTTTTTGAGAAAATGGCTATTAAGAGCCTTGAAAATCACTCACATCTTCATAGTAATTTAGAAATATATTTTCTTTTAGATGCAATTTTTNCTTTCATTTTTCTGAGACATTCTTACAATAGAGAATGTCAACATTTTCATATAACAGCCTGATACTAAGAGGCCTGCCTTTAATTTCACAACATCTTACATTCATATGCATGAAGTGAAATTTAAGACCTATGAAATTACTGCATTTTAGGACTACATCTGCAACTAAAGTAAGTGGTGACCTGGTTAGAAAGTGTTCTTTCTCTCTCCGTTTTGCATACTTGGAAGAAATTATTCATGTTAGGCATTAAACCAATTTTGACAGAACATGGATTTTGTTTTACTGCTCTCCTTCTTCCAGAGCTACAGCTAAAAGCCCTGTACTGTGTTCCCTGGGATACACTGTGCTTAGTGACTGGAAGCTGTGGATGCACTGTTTGGGAAGGCACAGGGCAGGTGGATGTGCTTGTACCCACTGGAGTGACCTTTCTGCAGCACCAGCACACATCGCAGGTGGCTGCTCTGGGTCTGTGTCCGAGCATGTGAGAATGCAAACGTGTGATTTCATTTCCCAAATGAATAATACTTTATGACAAACACAACACCTCTTCAATCCTGCAGGTAGGCTCATGGTACCTACAGGAAATAGAAAAATAATTTCATTTTTCTCATTCACTTCATTTTAACTTTCCATTGAAAATGTAAGTCTAGTCTCCCATATTCTTCTTCCCCAGGAGACCTGGCACTTTCCAAGGCCGTATTGCCACTCTTGAGCCAGCCAGGAGAGGGTGCCGGAGAACACAGTCTGCAAACGGCTCCCTGGGTAGTTTCGTTCCTCAAAATGCAAACCAGAGTCCATTACAGTTATTATGTTTTCTGCTTCTCATCTCTTTAATTCGTTCCCTTGCTAACTGAAGCTTCTTGGTATCCACTCTATTCCTTTCAAATGGCATATTACAAGTGCAGACAAATTATACCCTGATCTTTTCAGGTCTGGAATTTTGTTTAGATGGATTTGCCTGTTATTTGAAAAGATTTAACGTCCTCTAATGCTGAATCTGAATTTATGTCTCACCTATGCACCAGTTTAAAGGTTATGTATAAAAGCATAGAACCACAGAATGATAGAATCATTTGGTTTGGAAAATCTATTATCATTTGGATAGATGACCTTTAAAGATCATCTATCCCTCCTACCATGGGCAGGGACACTGTCCACAAGACCAGATTGCTCTTGGAATTGTGGATGCCCCATCCAGCCCGGCCTTGAACACAGCCAGGAATGGGGCATCTACAGTTTCATTGTGCAACCTGCTCCAGTGCCTCACCACCCTCACAGTAAAGAACTTCTTCCTTATGTTCAATCTAAATCTACTCTCTTTTAATTTAAAACTGTGGCTGTCCAGCAAGCTTCTTATGCATCAAATAGTTTGTCCAAGTTGCAAAAAAAAAAAAAAATTTATTAATTTTCTTAGCCTGCAACCCAGAATTAGGAAGCAGAAGTCTCCTAGAATGGGAAGCATCTAGATAAAATAGTGCACTATATAGCCTTTTAAATTCTGATATTTTTAGATGCATGTACACTAGTACATGGTGTTTCTACTTTTATAAATGTTACTATGATCCCCTAACCTCATAAAATTACAAACAGCAGCTGTAATTAAAGAATAAAAACAAGAAAGATAGCATTACATTCAGGCAGACAAAAGATCCAGGCTAATAACTGTTTATGACAAGCATAGAGAGCCTATGAGCTCCCTTCTCCCATGCTTTAATTATTTTCAGAAGCTTCCACATTTACAAGTCACGTGTGTCCTCCAGTCTTAATAGCAGAAACACCCTCATGTGATATCCATGAAAACAAATAAGAGAATTATTTGGCGTATTGTTAATGCTAACTGCAAAATGATTTTTTTTTTCTGGAATTAATAATTTACTCTATCACTTATGGAAAACTGTTTTCCAAAGTTAACCTGACTTTTTTTTTTTTTGGTTTGGTTTTGTTCTGCTTTTGAAATTATCCTTGCTTATTTTTAAATGTGTGTGAGTTTTCAAATGGAGGAACTTAGGTCACCTGGTCTGCATCAAGTTGGTAGAACAAACTCCTAACTGGAGGAATGAGTATAAATCATTGATTCAGTCACAAAAGGGAAGAAAAGAGACAGCAAGGCCACCTTTTTAGTGTACAGCTCTGGGAATAGAACAATGACAACATTCCTAAGCACCTTTTCTACCCACCATGCCCGAGTCTACAGGACATGCAAAGATCCTTTCCCCAGAATGCCCTGCCTGGAAGTGCTGCAACTTGCTTGTAGCAGCATTCAGGGAATGTGCCAGCAACATCCAGGGACTGTCTCATTTTTTCTGTGCTAGAGGTATGGGATAATTAAATAACTTAATTAAATTGATTTTGATGATCATTTTATTTTTAAAAGGCACATATATGAAGTTTATTCCTAGATAAGTATATTTATTGTATTATATATAATGCATGGTTTTATGTTATTATATATATAGGTTTATGTTATTTTTCTCATGTAGGACATGTTCACTTTCTGGAAAAAAAACCCACCAGATATCATTTTAAAATGTAGTGAGATGAATATAATTATTAAGCTGTCACATTTTAGTGAAAATAAGCACTTGAGCCAACACTTCAATAAAATTCACTCTAAAAGGGCTATCAGATAACAGATTTTAACTTCAAGACAAAATTATTGCTCTCATACAAAGGAAAAAGAAAACTGATGCAATAGACATTTGGAGGACTTCAATCATAAGGGAAAAACTTGAACTGTTAGTCTACCATTCAGTGAGTATGAACAAATCAGGCTGCCAAGTTTCATTTCACTAAAAAGACCACTTGCCAATCAAGTGCTTACCAGTGGTGAGAACTGTGATAGATTTCAGTTCTGAAAAGGGATGCAAGAGGTTAAGAAGAATGAAGCTGCATCCCAAGGAGTCAAATGAATGTGCCAGGAACCAGTCCCTGGCACAAGGGCTGGCTGGCACAGACACAGCCTGTTACTGACTCCCAGGCAGCAAGGATCCTTGCTGCAGTCTGGAGGGCAGCTAGGGTGAAGGCTCTAAAGAGGTAGGTTTTATTCTGGGGTTATCCACTGACATTTAGCTGACAGCCACCCATGGTGACAGTCTTATGTCAATTCCTCTCCGCTCCCAGTCTGAACCAAAATGATCATTTTTCCACAAACTATCTGTAAGCACCCAGCAGAGAAGGAGGTGACAAGAGTCAGTGTGGATTAGTTAAGAATAAATTATGTCAAGTCAATATAAATTCCTTTGTGAGAGGATCACAGGCATGTGGATAAGAGAGAAGCAGCTGAAGTAATATATTTTGATTTTAGTACTTGTGACACTGTACTGACAGTGCATTCTCAAAGCAAACTAGGAGCACGTGACAGAGGTGGAACTGTCTTTTACTAGATGTGAAACCAGTTACAAAATAATACCAGGAGTACAATTATCACTGCCTCATTGTAAAAGTGGCAATATGTATTTCAGTAGGGTCCTCAGGGATCCATCCTGGGTCTGGCAAACAGCTCCATTAGTGGCCTGGATAATGAAATAAGGACTATATTGTTAATGTGCCGACAACTCCAATCTGAATGGGACTGTCAGAGCTTTGAAGAATGGTTAGAATTTATAATAATCTTAACAAGTTATATCATCTGAGTATAATATGATGATTGTTTTAAACAGAGTAAGTGAAAATTAATGAAGGAATCATGCGCTGAACAGAATAAGGAGGAACTGAGATAAGCAGGGGGCAATATTCATGTGCATAAAAAGTTGTTAAAAACAGCACACTCTGTTCTTCATGGCTGTGGAGGACAGGACAAGAAGTAATGACTTTAGCACAGAAAGTTCAAAT
The DNA here is from genome assembly GCA_013399945.1 of Ploceus nigricollis. Taxonomy (NCBI): domain Eukaryota; kingdom Metazoa; phylum Chordata; class Aves; order Passeriformes; family Ploceidae; genus Ploceus; species Ploceus nigricollis. Next base: position 453,673 of record VXBC01000360.1, on the reverse strand, counting down.
ATCAAGTAAAGATAACTAAGAGTGGAAGAGTTAATGTAGTTGGGGAGATTATGGAAACCATTGCCGGAGACTTCTAAGAGCAAGTTAGACATGTATCTACCAGAATCAATATAGGTATAGCGGAAATTCTTACTCCTAGAATAGTTTCTATTACCATCTAGAGAACATATTTATTATTTGACATATTCAACAGAGGAGAAAACCAAACCACATACAGACTGATGATAGGAAGGAACCCGATTTGTTACATTCAGCAACAAAAAATCTGAGTGTTACCAGATAAGCCTCGACACAGCCTGGGGGAGGCACGTGCACACCATTGCCTCTGCAGAATCAAGGCTTCTCTCATGCTGCTCCAACACTCCGATAAGAAGCAACAGAATAAGATGCCATTTTACCACTTAGAACATTTCGAATTCATTTATAATTATTACAAAGACAAAGACAAATATATTTGCCAAGATACAGAACCTGCAGGACGATGACAAAAAAAATGCTGTTATTTGAAACACTAAACCAACTTCCATGCAAACTTCTTAATTACTCTGAGGAGTAAGGTACCATTTAACTTTTTCACTCCATAGAACAGAATTCAGGTTTATTTAGTATTGCCATTATTTTAAATATTGAATGAGGTTGCACTCTTAATCTAAAAGCATTTTCTGAGTGGGAACAATTCCAAGACTTCATACTGTTCATATTTTTTTCTAGTCCTATTTGGAACTGGATAGTGGCTTCTAACAAAAAGCTGGAGAAAACCCACAACGTCTTCAATAAAAGCAGACATAAGTGATCATTAAGAAAAATTAGAAAAGGCATCCCCTCATCTAAGAACTGTGAAAAAGCCAGGAGTATGAACAGCATTTGTGACACATTACTATACAAAACCAGTAAGAGATGTAATTGTTCTCCCTCTGTCTACAGAACATGAGATTTTAATTGAAGAAGAAAGAAGTAACACCACCTCTGCTGATGTTATTAATTGCCTGTCATTGAAATAGGGCCTGTCAGTGAATGTTTCCACCTTACAAAGAACAAAAAAATCTACTAACTTCTGAAATCCCTAAATGTTATCTTAGATTAAAGCAAACTTCAGACTCGTGAACTAATATTTCTTACCTATTGACATACACAAAGCATGGAAGAAAAAATTGTACAGTACTTGGGAGAAGATGAATTAGGGAACTCTGAAAATGTACTGAATGATTTGCCAAATGATACAAAAAATATAGCTAAATACAGTAATTTTGGTGAGATTAGACTGTGTAGGATTAGTGATATGTAGATAATTTGGATTCATGATAGACTGTAAAAAGGAAGTTTTGTGAGGTCCAAGGGAAAGGTGCCTTCCAATACATATTTGGGGCAATAAATAAACCAATATACAAACTTTTGAAAAGTATAGGTGTAAAACCTGGAATTACCTGTATTTCTGTTGAAGCATTGCTAAACCTATTTGTGAAGATTCCTCATTGGCAAAAACAAGGGATTCTTTAAAAAACAAAATTGAACTCAGCTCTGAAATCAAAATTGTTAGCATGTTCTGGCAACGTCTAAAGATAAAATGCCCCCTTATTATGAAGCCCTGTATTCTCCAGCCATATCCAGTTTCATCTGCTGCAGTGGAGAAGGGAGTTTCTCTGGAGGTCAAGGTCAGGTCACAGATACAGACTGTTTGCAAAAGCATTGGAGTATCTGATGAGAAACTGCATCATGTCCCTGAGGCAGGAGCATGAGATCCAATCAACACCAGACAAATCTTGGTATCTTTGGACAAGAGTACACCACAAGCTGTTGGGTTTGACATGAGTTCCTCACCTGATGTTTTAAGCAGATATAATCTCACCACTTCAGTGGTGTCCACTGAAATCCATTTAAAAACTCTAAAGTGTTGCCATGTACCACACATGAACTGAACACTAATCCCCTATTTGCTGCTTTGCTGCAAAGAGCAGATATTACACAATAACTTCTCTAACAACAGTGTTTCTAATATTCCTAAATAGTATTAGAAAGCAGTTCTGATACTCAAATCCATTTCTTCCTTATTAAAAAACAAGTCTTTAAAACTCATTTCTGTCTGGGATATTTGTATAAACAGTTTATGGTTTAATGGTCTTTTTTGCCAGATAATTGCTAGCCTTATTCATGGGTGTACCACTTAAAAACAGTGGTGACATTAATATGTAAGCCCTCTCTTTCTATTTGGTATTACTTTCAATGTGAAACTAACATAATTGTTTGGCACAGCTTGTGGTATTTGCTTACAGTAAGTTTCAGCAGGCTATATTTCATTTTGTCGCAAATTCTCTCTTGAGTCCAGGCTCAAAGTATGTTTCTTTAACTCTACTGATACCATAAAAAGTAACACTGGGTGTTATTTAAATATTGTTTATGAAGATTTTAAGTTATCTTACAGCAGTGATACAATTTTAATGCTGATCTGAGGGCAGATCCTGCAGACTTGCCATGAGCGGAATGGCAGTCCTTGCACCAAAGTCCTGCATTTGTGGCATTGTGCGTTGATGTGGGTTAAATCTGCCTTCCATGAAAACTCAAGACTAATGTTTTGAGTGGGTTGGGTGGGTGCTCTTGACTGCTTAAACTCAATTGAAACCCACAGTTAACAATCATGATAGTCTCTCATAATGATTTAAAAAATATCTAAATTGAAATGAAAATGACAAGAAAAAATAAGAGGTGTATGGAATAATAAATGAATCTACTACTTACCATACTTAAATACATTCTGTATACTTTTCAAAGGAAAAATTAACACTTTTGGAAGTCTGAATCTGCATTGGTTACCCCCAAATAATTTAAAAGGCCCACTGACAACTTGACATCTAGATTGAGAGCACAGTACAATGAAAACAGGAAAACTAATGCGTAGAAGAGGTAATTTTTAATTCCATGTTTTTACTAACAAGGATTTTGAATCTTTTGAAATTCCTATCACCAATGAGTGTGCAATAACTGAATTAATTCAAGTCTCTCTTAGTATCTACAGCAATTCCTCAGTAGGTGATTTCAAAACTTAGGCCTTACCTTTGGTAGGAACTACAGGGCAGAACATAACCTTTCAGCTGTGCTGGTAATTATGAGTATACAGGGACTGTGGGTTTGAATCATATTTCAGAAATATTTGAGCCCAACCCCTCATCTTTCCTGAAGTAAAGCTTGCCTAACACCGTTTTGTGCTGCAGCAGGGCATGCTGAAATCCACTGGTGCCAGGTGGCACAGTACCCAGGGCTGCTCCCACGGGAATGGGATATGAAATCAGCTCTGACGCGATCCCTTCCTGTCCCTACACTGACACAGATGCCCCTGCTCTCGAATTCTGGGAGGCATTTGTTGCAATTAGCAATTAAATGGAGCCGAGGGACTGGGTGTCAGACATGTGCAGCTGGGGATTACTGGCTGGGCGCCTCCAGCCAGTTTGGAACAACACAGAGAGAGCCAACACATATCTCAGCAGGAGTTCTGCCATCTCACCCACTGCAGCCAAGGGCCTCTCTGAAGAGAAGGGCACTGCCTGCAAAACACAGCTGAGTCTCAATAAATAGGTATGGGGGGCTGATGTAGTCTTGCACTGTCACCCGTAATTCATGGCTCAAACTGCATTCAGTCCTTTCAGCTCAATAACCACACTATAAATCAACACTATATTTGGCACGGTCAACAATTCCTTATCAGTGGGCAACATTTTCAGGTTTATCTTGTCTTCTTTTAGAGAAAAATGAAATAAAATTAGAAACTTAGAGTGTAAATAAAAATATCAAAACAGATGCAAAATTAAGATTAAAATTCTCATTTCTTCTTCTTGACATTTATAAACATTAAAAATCTTCAGCAGCCCTACAAACATACATATTTTCTTTAAAGTGAGGCATTCTTATTTATGCCCTTCATGTATTCAACGTTCTCAGAAACTTCACAAGGCTTTTACTCAAAGCAGTCTCACTGTTATTTATTGACAGTTGTGGAAAATGTGATATTGCCATTGTCTAAAAGTAGATGCCTAGATTAAAAAAAAAAAAAAAAAAGGTGTGGCATTTGCCTTTGAAATGTCCCAGACGGCAGGCTTATCTTATTGAGAGGGAATGAGGATGGGAACAACACACCTTATTCACATGTTATGTGGGTGGATGATATCAAGCAGAAATTACCTGTCAGGAACCATACACAGGTTAGTGTAGTTTGTGAACTACAAACACACTGCTCCAAAACCCTTACACCAGTGATTTTGAACCCATTTAGTAATCATTCTATTTGACTATTTAACAATTTGTAGCCCAACTGGCATCCCAATAATCTTTCTGATTTTGAAGTCATTAAGCTTAACCATTTACTCATATCAATATTACCATCTATTGTTTAGATGAAGTAGCATTTCAGGGCCCTCTTCAAGATCACATTGAAATAGATACTGAAAAAATAGATAAAAAGACCTTGTCTCTGTTCACAATTCCACCTCCAAACCTTCTCAGAGAGTGCCTATGTGGACAACACTGCTGAGTAAGTGTCTAGCCGAGAATGTCAGTGAAGACAGAAAGGAACAAGAGCAGAGGGAGGACAGTAACTGTGTTATGCTCCTTGGCTTATATACATCAGTACTGTGAAGTTGATAGAAGCAAGACCAGGCTCTAAGAAGATCAAAATATAAATACTATAACATCGGTTGAATAAATAAAAAACCCATATTTCTGGCTCCTCTTCTGTGCTATTCAAGTTTTCATGAACTAGTTTACAGATGAATACACATATATAAATTCCTACTTGTTCAATACGGAACCTCAGTACTGAAAAATTCACACATATCCCAAATCTTGATTTTAAAGCAACCCCAGAAGGACTAATAGAGTGCTTAATAAGAAGATAAAACACTTTGCAAGATGCTTAGTTTTCAGTCTACTTGGTGGTGCTGGGAGGGGGGAAGTATTGTTCATATTTTTGCCATTTAAAAGGAACAAGGTAAAAAGCTGCTTTGACTATTCTTCTGCTGTTACCTTTGAAACATGGTTAAATTCAATTTAGTTATCCAGAGCTCAAATTACAATGCTCTGCTAATGCAGTTTCTGCTCTTCCCTGAAGCTGGACAGCTACTGACATTGGCAATTATGTACAGTTTATGCTGGCTTTCTTACTTCAGTTGCAGTTGAAATGGATTCGTGCTTCATCTATGGAGCATGGGAAATCATATTATTATTTGACCTCAGATCACACGTGCACCCTTGACATCCTTTCCCCATTGCCTTGTGTTTGCCTCCCACAGCCTTAGGTGGCTTGACTGCCACCTCCAGTATCACATCTCACTTGGCTACAGCACATGCAGGGCTCTCTGGCTCATACAGCAGAGCCTGTGGGGACATTCCAGTTGCCATCTCCTTCTACACCATCATGGCATCTCATTTTGCCTTTCACTCCTGGGTGGGTATTTGTATAAACTGATGAAATTTGTACTGGTTCCAATCATTACATTTTGGCAAAAGCATGGCAATTGGCAAGGCATTACTTTGATTCAAAGGAGAAAGCTCTTAAGACCCATGCTAGACTCCAGGTCAGTGAGAGTTCATACTTTTAAACATATTAAATGTCTTCAACTAATTTTGAGCTCACCTAAAGAGCTCTGCAAAGAGCTTCAGTTCCTGGGAAACTTTCTGATACACATATTTCACTGCATCCTTTGCCTTTCCCACAGTGAAGAGGATTCAAAATCAAATTCTTCTGTACTTGCATGCTAAGAACAGAATAAAAGTAGATCATAAATAAAATTTTTACCCATTGGAACACAGAAATCCAGTTAGGTCTGCAAGCTAAATGAGCAGACACTTCTCAGACACCTGTTTTGGGGTCATAAAAATTCTTTCACAAATGACACTTGTTTCCAGATAGAACTAAAAATATCCAATGTGGACTTCAGATTCCCAACCAAATGCTTTTTCTGTCCACTCTGTGATGCAGGTGCTATACACTATAAGCCTCTGTATATCTCATAATTTCATACATAAGGTACTGAGGAAAATAAAGCAAGATACTAAAATAATTCCCTTGATAACCCTAAGAGATGCAGTACTCAGAAATAATTAACTGCTGAATACCACCACTACTTACTTCCTCACTTATTCTGACTTAATATAACAAATGTCTCTCAGATCCACCATGTCTGTATTGTCCAGCTTAAATAACGCTTGGCTGATACTACTGAACCAAGATAAAAGTGAACACTTGCCCCAAAGCAGAAAAGCTTTCAAAACGAGGTAAGAGCCATTGTGTGTGTCTGTCTCTGACCAATCTGCTTCCCCTGAGTATTCAGGTTTCAGCAATATCGTACCAAAACCTAAACCAATTAAGGCTGAAGATTACACCAGGACTCATCTACCAGAAATAGCTGCACACCATCATCTTTTTCAGGACCTCAGCACAGCTGCATTCCAAGCTCTACTGCAAATCTGTATAGAATTTATATTATATAAAAAAGCCATATGTTTCAGTAGGATACCATTATTGAGCTTAGATGGTTGGATTTTAGGAACCATAACAAGGCCACTCTTAATCTTTTGCACTCGACCATGCAGTAATCTTCTCAGAGATTATCAAAATATGTGTCCTGCTATGTGCAACCATTTTATGAATTAGAAAAATTGGACCTATATAGCAATACCAGATTTTGTTCTGTTACAGCTCAGGCACAGCTGAAGTCTAAAACACAGAATATTTCTGTGCCACTTAGACTGCACATCTACAAACTAGCAGACTTTGATGGGAGTGCCTGTTACAATAAGTAATGGTAATCATTTCTAGATAGATTTTTTAAATGAGTTTATACTATTTCAAAAGCAGATCAAATCTGCACTTTAACCCAAATTTCACTTATTTACCGAACTGTTCCAATGCAGAGCTGAGTCATGAGTTTTGGCAGGCCTCTGAGACCCCTGGGGAGAGAAGCTTAAATCCAGGCAGTTGCTGGCCACAGATCCTTCCTTGCATCTCCATCTCCAGTCTGGGCACAGGCACAGATGTGCCTGCTTGCCATGCCTCTGCCTCTCTATATCTCATAATTTCACACAGTAACTTCAGATGCCTGAAGTCAGACAAGTCAGCCCATCCTTTCTACATATATAGGCTGCTTCATAAACATCTGAGAGTACACAGTGCTTTAGGTTGCTTTCTGGCTTGCATTTCACTGAGCAGCACTGACAGAGATCTGTCTAGTACAAACAGATCACACAACTCTTATCAGAAGTCAGATTAAATAAATGTCTTGCAGTAAGTAGTATTTCCCTTGAACTCTTTCCCAATAGCACTGAACACACTGTTCCAGCAGACATTTTACACTGGGTAAACATCCCTCCCCTGTTTCAGCTAAATATTCCACTTCTTCTGCATTAGATCTCTTAACCACAGTCTAAGTCTAAGAACTCATATTGAGATATTGGCTACTAAGGGCTCAAAGCATTTTTCTCAAATTTGCTTTTCAAAACAGTTTCCCCTCCTGTTGGCAGAGCTTTATTATTTGTCCCAGATGTTTTTTCTTTGAATTTGGCTGTAAGCTTTAAAATGCCACTATTCACTCCAGTGAGCTTTTCTTACAAGATATGATTCCTATAAAGGTGTCCTGATACCTGTTACTTTAATTTAATATTTAATAATTTAATATTTTTAACCTATGATTTATGTTTTCAGAGTCCCAAATTAATTATTCTATTATTTTTCCCAAGACCAACGTGAAGAAATCCTTCCCCTTTTCTGTTTTCTCTGTCTTATAATGATATTCATAGTCTTCTCATCTTTCTCTCATTTTCTAGTATTTCTGAAAGAAGATGAAAGAATTTTTCCAGGTAATTCTGTGCTGACCTCCAATGCAAACTATTGCTATGAAAACAGTTAGCTCCAGCTGGTTTTCTTTTTAGCATTTGTGAAGCCTTTGAGTGAGATCTGCTGATATTATACAACCCATCTGAATAGAAAAACAGGATTGACACATTTGATAAGCAAACTCGTCTCAGCTGGCAAAGTACAGATGCTTTCTAAGTCACCAACAGAAGCATTATCAGCTATGTGTCTGCATTAATGAAATCATATAGTCCTGGGATTACAGGGCCCAGCTCTGCCCTCTGCCTCATTCATCACTGACCTCAGAGGGTGAGGTAATTCAAAACCAAAACGTGGCCTATGGCCAGTACAGGTATTGCCTGCACTTTGTCAACCTGTGAAAGCCCAGTGCCAAAACATAAAAGAAAAACTCAGACCCATGAAATTTAATCTAGAGAGATTTAGGCACCAAAACTCTCCAATTCAAAATAACTTTGCGAAAAAGCCATCTAACCCTAATGAACATAAGATTGCAAAATGTGTCTTTGGTTTCCATCCCAAATGTCCACGAGTACTTTCAGCATTATAAAAATTTGAAATAGTCCTGATCTGAGCAATAAGCCAGCCTGGTTTTGGATCAGCATTCTTTGGGTGGTAATCCAAGTGTGGAAGCATTCACTTCTCCACAAAGTCAAATTTTGCAAGTATATGCAACTACCAAATGGTGGCAACATAAAAATAGCAAAGGTCTGTGAGGTGACTGTTGAGTAGAAACTCACATGAGACAGGAATCCTTGTTCAGCCTTTTAATTATTTTAATTATTACACACACACACACATCCCCGCAAAAAAACCCAAACAAAACAAAAACAAACAAACAAAAACCCAACAAAAAACCAAAAAAGTTTCACTCCTTTTGCCACCTGGGATGACTGCTGTCTCTGATTTCCTACAAGTCCTGCTTGCTTCCATTCTGAAGGACTGGTCAAAACAAAAGTGAGGAGTTGAAGCCTTCTTGCTGAAGCTGAGCTACTATACAGGAAAGGAAAATTCATGGAAACAGAAAGAAACATTAAAGGCTATACCACAGAGAAGGTAGCAGTTGAGACTTGGTCTCTGCTGGCAGCATGAATAAACCACTTGTGTGGAATGGTGCAAAAGCACTCTTGTACGTACTGCTGAGCCCTAGGCGATTCTCTCCTGAGTATGTTATGGTTTCTGATTATTCTTCTGAAGTGCCCAATTCTGAACTGAGGTATTCGGGCACTTAATTAAGATATCGAGACTTTTACTGTACTGCTTTCCTGCTGTTATTCTGGCAGTTCATGAGCAAAACTACTACACTGCAAGAAAGAAACTGGAAAACAGCATTTGTGGATGTCTCGAAACAATGTGCCATCAGATGGAACAAATAAACTTAGAAAAACAAATTTCACAGAAAGCTCTGCAAAAACATCAGGTGAAGCTTTTCTCTCAGCAGTTCAGATTGGAAGTGTCAATGCAATGAGTTCCTTGTGACCGTGCTAATGGACACAGATAACTGCTGGCCAGCAAAGCTCTGCTGCATTAGAATCCCATTACCCCTCCCACTGAGAAAATTCAGAGGCAGCAGCAAAATTTACTCTGTGATCCTCTGTATTTCACCGCATCTTCTCTCCCCCACAACTTACCTCTGGAAGAGCACTCTAACAGAATGCAGAACTTGGTAGAAAAGCCTGGAATAAAAACTGCTTCATGTACCTTGTTCCCCACTCAGGAACGCATAAGGTCTAACCCCAGGGCCTGGCACAATGCCCAGCTTCCCCTGGCAGCTCCTGGAGTCCAGGAGCTCCTGCTGAATCTGCAGCCCTCTGCAGCTTCCTGGAGAGCTGTTATTTTTCAGGAGGGAGTAAAGCAAGGAAAGCTAAGAAGACACTTTGTTCTGTAGTCTGAGGCTGTTATAAATGCATAACATTTTTTCTTTCCAGCAAACACAGATTTCTTCAGTTACACACTGGTTATAAAATTAGTTTTATAGGTCGTGCAGAGATCTTGACAGTTTGTAAAAGACATGAGAGGAATAAGAGTGATATCACATGTTCATATCAAATATGTGTTTCTCCCAGTACTGATGATTAACTAGTCCAAAGTAAAAATATTTTAATAAGTGACTTAAAAGTTAATTAATTCATCAATTACTGAAAAGTGACTTAATTCCTCAGTATTTATAAGATACACATGACTGTAAAGGGAAAAAAATGTTTGCCTGAAGGTTAATGATTGTTTTATGATTTATGATAAGGCCATAAATCTCTATGCCAAGAGGAGAGAAGATCAAAAGGAATCACATCCCATTATGAATCCTGAGGCAGCCTGAAGACTTCACTTCTTATATCTTGTTTCTTAGCAAGGCAAAAATTTGAGCTTGAAATGTAAAAAGATAAAACAGGCTCTGACAATTGAATCAGCAGCACCAGCTCTGGAGCTGAGTTACTATGGCAATGGCAGTGCTGCTGCACAGCTTCTTCTTACTCTTACTACTGGTACAGCAGCTTTGCAAATGTACGTGGGAAATTTCCACCCCAATGTGCCACGGGTGCCCACGGTGTCAGGAGAAGCCCACGGTATCAGGTGCCCCGATCTCTACTGAACGGAAGAGCAAATTTGTGTGACTAAAATATGTGATTTGCAATTTTCCATGGAAACAGTCTTGGAGCAGTAGGGAAAGGTCCAGAATTCTTCCTGATCTTTTGTGGCAGGAAGGTAGGTGCCAGTGCTTAGAAGACATTTTAAAAGCACAGAATTTTTCTTACAGGAATTTTAGGCTTTTTTTTCCAGCTGTAACTACCTCACGTCTCTGAATTATAGATGTCCTGTCACTGCCAGGGAAGGATGGTATCATCTTTTTGGCAAAGCATAGCTTGGAGCTCTACATAAGTAATGGATCTAATTCTGATGCCAGGTTAATAAATTAGTAATTATGACTCTTTGGATATACAACAATCAGTGCGTCAGTACTTACCAGTGTCCTCTTTCCTCTTTGAGGTTTAGATGAATGCATCACCTTTCCTGTTCCTGACGCTTGCTCTCTGCACTACACATTAAAAGCAGATTTGCTCTTAATTATTTTTGAGACAGTATTTAATATTTATGGTCTAATAGCAAACAGAAATTCCTGGGAAAAACTGGAGCCCTTTACAGGCATCATGGGAAAATTAACTATATCCCAGCAGAAACCAGGACAGGAAAATTAACTAGATCCCAGCTGAAACCAGAAAGCACAAATGTAAAGGGAATCTTTGCCCAAAAATATGATTGCTGAAAGTACAACTTCTGCAAGCTCATTAAGTCCTATAAGCAGACATATACGTGGAACCTCAAATGAGTTTCATATTGAGAATTTCTCATCCTTCTTGTGGAAAAGCAGTCCTCTTCACCCATTGTGTGCATATGCTTATAGCCCAGAATGTAGTCCTGCTAATGCTTGTTTTTTAAATAGATCCTCTCTAGAGAGCAGATGAACAAGGTTACCACATGCGCATTAATCAATAGGAGGGTCAACGACAATTACCACAATGAATGGTAAGAGAGAAAATACTACAATTAAATATATTGCAATGTATCATCTGAGAATCAGTACATTTTTAAGTCGGAATCAAGTAAGTTTTTGTGTCTCTACATGTTCCATAAACACGTTACTGAAAAATAATAGGAAGAAATTCTTTACTTTAGGAAGAAATTCTTTACTGTGAGGGTGGTGAGACACTGGAAGAGGTTGCTCAGGGAAATTGTGGATGCCCCAGCAGTGGCAGTCTTCAAGACCAGCTTGGATAAGGGCTTGAGCAATCAGGTCTAGTGGGAAGCGTCCCTGCCCATGGCCGGGGAGGTCAGGACTAGATAATTTTTAAGGTCCCTCCCAAACGCTTAAGAGTCTATGATTCCATGACTAAGAAGCAGAGGAGTCTGACGGTGCATTTTGCTAACTCTGTGGCTATGCATCCATCGTATCTGTACCGGCATCATCTGCTTTCTGCCCCCGTCTCCTTGTGCCCGCGTTCCTTTCTGCCTTTCGCGGCCAGGGCCCGGCAAGCCCGGTCGGACGGCGGGGGCTGCCCCCGGCAGCGGTGCCGAGGGNGGGGCCGGGATTTGCCTGCCCCTGCCTCGATGATGGAAGGAGGAGGGCACATCCGAGAGGTTCCTGACGGGGTGTCCCTTCCCTAGCAGGAGCAGAGGACGCAGCTGGAAAAGGAGGTGTCCCGCAGCCGCATCCCCCGCTTAGTCCTACGGCCGCAGCAGAAGGTATCTCCCGCTTCCGAATCGCCCTTTTCGGAAGAGGAGAGCCGGGAATTCAACCCGCCCAGTTCCTCCGCGGGCTCCGGCAGGACTATCAGCAGCAACAGCTTCTGCTCAGGTACCGCAGAGGGGTCCCCCCCAGCCTCGGGGTCTCTGGGGAACACGGTGTGCCCCACACGGCCACCCCCGAGGCTTCGCTGTCATCCCAGCCGCAGCATCCGTGTGTCGGGCTCCCATCGAGCAATCTGTTTTACCGATGAAGAACCATTGATTTTTCCAGGGAAATCTAGTATCTGTTGTTTTAATATGTATCCGTAAGCGACACCAGATGTTTCCATTGCGAGTTCTGCTATCCACTGCTAAAAAAGTTGGCGGTTTTATTGCGGCAGAAGCGTTGCTTTAAAGAGAAATATTTGCCTTAACAACTGCAGTGTGGTATTAAGGCATTTAGAAAAGCCCTTAAATCAAAAGTCAGTAAAACAGGGGAGTTGCTATCAGACTGCAATTCTTTTTGTTTTTTTGACAGTGATCTCCATGAATTGGAACAGAATATGTAGGTGAATATTCACTGTCGTATTGAAATAAGTTTTGTTTATTTCAGAATTCAGGCTTCTACTGATGAGTGTGTCACCAGGTACAAGTTGGGCATGATGGCTGCTCTACAGAGAGGGCAATGGATGCGTGACTGATTGGAAGTAAATTATTACTCTCCAACTGTAGACCAAAAAATGTCATTTGCTGTTCAAAATATTACATGAGGGACAACTCGAAAATAGACTTTTTTATGTTGAATATTTGCCCTGTGTAGAGTTTAGCACAATTTGAATGCCTCAACTGGCAGTGAAAGGCTCAGATGCCTACTAGTGGTGAGTAATTTTTTAATTCAGTGAAACTCTTCACTGTAAATGACATTAATGTACACGCATAACAAAATTGAGGGTCACATCATGAACACCTTGGACTCTATATGCCTGTGGTAATTCAAAAGGTATTTGTGGTGTGGAGAAATTTGTTTTCAATAGTCAGTTTTTTGGAAGGCATAACATTTTCAGTGGTGGAATTGGAAGTGCTAGGACTTGATTGGTCTCAATGACTTTAGAGGTCTTTACAACCTAAATGTTTCTATGATTCCGTGATTCTCTGTTTAAAAATCTGAATTATAAGAAGTCTTTTTACAATAGTTAGTATCAGAGCAACTTCTTAAGCTTCCTTTTTTTTAGTTCATGAAGTATTTTCAATTACCAGAGGTGTTCCTGGGAATAGACAGGAATGCTCTTATTTCTCTTGGTCTTCGCTACAGTGGATTAGATTACTGTTGTTACTTTTTTAACTCGTTTCATGAAAAACAGTGTATTGAACACAGTGGTACAAGTTTTCTTAGATGAGAAACACAATATCCATGTTTGAGTCTAGCTCGGCCAGATTTTGCAATTCAGGCTCAGTGGAATGATCTATTTGGTTATTGTTTAATGAACAATGCAGAGCGTTAAACAAACATCATAGGATTGTAAGAATGCTGGAGTCTTTTTCCCATGCCTTTTTAATCCCTCCACCTTACCTGCTTGAGTTTGCGTGTTCCAAAGAAATAAAATCTTTTGAAGCTTTCTAGAAAAACGTTATTTTTATGATCTCTCCCAAATGGCTGCTTTTCATCCTGATTTTTTTCCTTCTGTGTTGACAAGCCTTTCATCTTGATCACTGACATTTTTTCATCTTTTGCATTTGTACCCTGCTCTTCAGATCTACTCAACAAGTAGCTGCCACTGGCATATACCCCTGCTGTTCCACTGCACTGCATAGGCTGTCTTGAGTCCCAGCAGCACGTTGCTTTTATTCTGGGTGTGTCTGATCTCGTGGCTTGACAGTTTTAAGGCACCTTTCACAGAGGTATTGCAGCATGCAATGCTGGTCTCTTAACCTGCATCTTAAGCACAACTGCTCATCTCTTTTATTTATTTTATTCATCTTTTATTATTTCATAATCATCATGCTGCAATGATGTAGTTTGATTTTTTTTTCTCCGTGTGAGAGCTTTGTGTTTCTAAAGCTGCCTGCAGCACCCATACAGGTACACACTACGTGGTTTGCTGCTCCGAGACTTCAGATCTTCCACAGCCATGGATCAGCCAAGGCACTGTCCTCCATCCTAGACCCTGGTTCAGTTGTTGCTAGGTTTGATGGATTTTTCACTGGGATCACGTATAGCAACAGTCACTGACTTGATTTCCTCATCCTCTGACATCTCTTTCCTGTCTTCCACTTATGATCCTTGTTTATCAGCATTTGTCTGATTTATAGTGAAATCCCCCAGGGGCAGCAGGTGGCTGCTAATTCCTGTTTCTGGGGAGGGGATGGTGAACAGATGTGTGGAGAGGTGAGTGGAGGGGCCACAGCCCTAACCTGCCTCTCCTGGTGCTTCTTCCTAATTTAGAAGTAGCATGTGCAAAAAGGGTATTTAAAATTAGCAATTAGTACATTTGGAAGACGAGAGCAGATGGGAACACCAATGCAGCAGTATGAGAAAGTTCGTGAGCATTTGGATAAATGTCTCTTTTGTAATTTCTTTTGAGCATTAAACTCCAAAATGTTTTTGATAAGCAGCAGATAGTATGAATTGATCCCTGGAATAATTCCTTTCCTCTTTACCCTTCTCTTGTCAAATTGTTCTCTACCTTTCTTCCATTATTATTGACAACAAGTAATGATCTAGAGATTTTTTTTTACCCCAAAAGAAATTACTCTTTTCCCCTCATCCATTAAATATGCATTTTTTGCTTCATTCCCTAGAGCTTCTGATGTTGTCCATTTTCCTTGTGTGCTTACACTGGTCTCAGTGCCTAAGTGAAGGAATGGAGTTCCTTCTTTCTAAATGAGGGTAAATCTTGTAGGTATTAATAATGTTGGTTTTGAGAACCATGGCAGTGCTGCAAGCATGGTGGCAACAGCAAAAAATATCTCTTGGCAACAGAAAAGAGACGGCTTTTGTAATGCTTAGTTTCTTTTGAAGAAGTTGTTAGTTCTGGCTGTGATAGGTTTAAATTTGCATGATCAGCTCCCTCTTTGTCTTGTTTGAGTGAATCGGAGTCTCACTTGATCATGTTGGTCAATTATTTGCAGTTGACTTTATGTCAGTTTTGCTTTGTAAGTCCATATGAAACACAGTGAGAGTGTTAGTCATATCTGTGTTATTCCTGACAAAATTTTAATAAGCTTTTATATGTGTTTTTAATATTCTTTGTTTCTGCCAAGTGAATGTGGATGCTGTCTGGATGTTGTGTAGGCAAGCTGAGCTTTTGTGTCTGCATTCACCATGCACAACCCTTTCTTAAAACCTTAGAGCATCTGGGGTCCTGGTTGTCATTTGAGATGGGAGCACTTCTCTTCTTTGGCTTCGATGTTAGCCACAGAATCATTTGACATCATACGATGTCAAATGATGGAAAAACACTCTCCCAGCAGCTTTGTGTGGCTCACCTGCTGCTGAGCATTTGTCTGTGTCACACGTGTTTCTCTCCTAAAGTTGCGCTTGGCTTCCAGGAGGCTGCGTGCATTTACCTTGTCAGTTGTGCAGAGAATGTGATCCAGAGCATCTCAAACAAGCCTCCTGCTGAGGGATCCATGGAGGAGCAGCTGCTGGGCCTTTGGTCATTCCAGTTAGTGTTTGCTTTTTAAGAAATATGATACTTTGGGCAGAGCACTGTCCTTGGTTTTGGTGTATGTGTCCTTGGTTTGAAGTCAGCCTATGCCAAGCTCAGTAAGTGTATTCAGCTTCTCCTTTAAAAAGGAATTTAGTCTGGAGTATACATTCTTTTCTACTTTTGGTTTTTGAATAGCTCGGCTTTTAATTTTTTTTGTATGAAGATGACTTTACAACAATGCCCAATTCTCTTTCAGCCTTTTCTAGAATGCCAGCTGCCAGAATTTCAGCAGGGAATGCAGTGAGGCTTTGATAACCAAGATGCAGCTTTGCAGGAAGCACTTGTACATTTAATAATTAGTTCAGCAAAGGAATTTTTGCACCAGAGGACTTGGTTTATACCTGTAGCAAACAGTTCCTCTTTTCTTAGTCTTACCTGTAAATCACCTTTTTAATTAGACTGAATAGTCCTATGAGCTGTTGAAAACCAGCATCTCTGTACATCAATGACTGTGACTCACTCCAACGCAGTCTTCAAAAATAGGAGTTGAAGCTTTGTTTTTGCTTTTTCGTTAAAACTTCAAGATCTGGTTCAACACTTATTCAAGTTCAATCCTTGTTTCATAACTTGTTCTTTTCTGGGGTAGAGATTTTATTTAAATCCTGTCCTTTGCATGTGGCACAATAAATGTGCACGTGTACAGTGAAGCCTGGGGTGTGGGTGCTGCAACAGGAATCTCTGTGCTGCCATTCCTTGCTCACTTGCTCCTGTGCCCTTGATCTCAGAGATTATTTGCCAGTTGGCCCAGCTACTGGTGGATGCTGGGGCTGAGTTCACTGTGTGTGTCCAAAAAAGCATGTAGGCTTTAGGCAGGCTTATTAAGTCCATGTGAATGCACAACCCATTTTGCTTGCCATAGACAAGAAGAAGAGGTTGTACAACCATTACTGAAGAAAAAAGCTGTACTTTCTTGCACTCCAATAAATAATTTCTCTGTGAGAGCATTGAAGCAGGTTGCATTATAAAGCAGCTAGCCTTGGAGACTACACTAAATAAGTATGTGTACTGAAATATATATTCCTGAATAGAAATAGATAGAGAAAACTAAATTTTTAATATTTTAACAAGTCAACAGACTGAGGCCAGACAGTTAGTTTAAATTACTGAAAATAATTGCTCCTATTATTTGTTTATATATATGTATGTATGTATTACTGTGGAAACAGTGAGCTCTCTCATTCTTCTTGTTTCTTGTTATAAGAAAAAATATTTTGTTTAAATAGTTCCTTACTGGTTTATGTGTTTGATTTTTTTCTCTGAGTTACTGATTCAAAGAAACATGCTTAAAAGTTCTCAAGTATGTGATGCTTGAAAGTTAGATTCTCTTTCCTGCAGTCCTTTATAATATGCTTTCCCACAGTCATTTTGCCTTTTTTTCAGGCTTCTGGAGGTCTTTTCCAGCATTTTCATTTGCAGCACTTTGTAAGGCAGTTCAGTGATATTAATTTGCAAAAACATTGAAACAAAATCTGCTTTCAAAAATACACATACGGCCTTTTTTCATGAGCGTGGCACTGGTGACATGCTTCCTTTTCTCACTGCTGCTTCCCTAGAGAATTTCCTGCTGGACCAGCTTACATGCAATAATTTATTATTGCTTCATATTATGAGCCACCAGTTCTGTCACTGTGGCACAGAGATCTGTTCCAAACCTGGAAACAAGAACAGTGCCTAGGTACTAAAGAGCAAAGTCTGCTTGTTCCCCAGTTTTTGGCCTTTCCCTGCTTCCCTTTCAACTTCAGTATTTAATCCCCCTGACTAAGTAACAATCCTTTTGTTCCTCTTGCCACACAACAACATCTGGAAGCCAAAATATTTGACCTTTTGGATGTTTTTAATCACCTTTATATGTGTCTGTCAGTACTGTGAACCTTTAAAACCCAACCCAGAGCCTCCTGGGGTCAGTAGGACAGTTCCCATTCTCCCTGGAACATTTTGCATGGTGTCCTGAGAACAGTCACCCTTTCTACTACACCTCAGCCTTTCTACTGCCCTTTTAGTTGTAGCTCATTGTGTACTATGGGCTGAATTCTAAACACTGTCTGGTATTTTCTTCACTACAAATGCATAATCCAATACTTTTTTTTTACAGTGCTTTTCATGCAACTTTCTCTTGAGTTGAATATTGTCATGCATGCTGAAGAAAATCACAACTTGTAGCAGGAATGAAACTTTAATCAGAAGTCTTGGATTTACTTTGTGTTAAAAGAGGATCTTGATGTTTTAAGAGAAATTCAACATTACATATTTTAGCCCTACATTTTTAGGATTAGTATATATCCATGAAATTTTCAAACAGTGTTTTGAAGTGTATGTGACTAGATTCTATGGTTCTGCTAAGTGCCACTCTAGGTTTGAGGATAGTTAAAAGAAAAGAGAAAAGAAAAATATGCATAAAACAACAATGGATAGAATATATATTATTTCCTTTCATGAGAAGGGCAACCTTATGGGGTGATGTTGAAGCTGTGAGGGTCACATTTATATTCTGTTAGCCATGGAGGCAGAGCTATATGAGCCCAAATGAGTATAACATGTTGCACCATTTGAGGAATAGGTACAAAATTCTTTGTGGTCTATTGAAGATTTTTATTTCCCAAAATGGTGCCTTCAAAACTGGAAAGAATATTTCTAATTTCTTTCTTTACTGCATAATGGAATAAACCACACAAAACCCCACAGAAATCCATCTATATATACACATATATTTCACTTAGTGTTAATATTAAATGTATAGTATTTCTACACTGGATGTGTAGAAATGGATGCTTTCCCACCAGAGGTAGCAGCAATGGTTCCATTTCCACCTGTTGTCCTCAAAAGATTAATGAGGCCTACTAAATTGCTTAAACCCATATCAAACAGAAAAGACTCTTCTTTGTCTTTTTTTTTTAGATTCTTTCCTGTCCTTACATTTAGTTTAAAAATTTCTATAAAATTTTCAAATAGATTTTTCAGTCCTTTATCACCTTAAACCCCTTATCCAGATGTTTTCTGTGATGTGATAATGAAACTCAGGGAGCTGTGCTATTCCTGACCACAGCTCTCCTAGTAACAGTACTATTTTTATTGAGATTTTTACTAGTAAGCTCTTATGCTTCTCTTCTGTAATACACCATTAGTAGGGCTGTAAATGTAATGACAAAGCCAGTAAACCACAATTATATAGTCCTCTTGCTTTCCATATGTTTTGACAGAGCTCATGTCAGTCCTGTTTGTTAGTGAAATGTTCAAGTAGAAGGAACATTAGTAGATTTGCTGCCAAAATCAATTAAAATTAGCTACTTCAGTATGACTTAGCAATTGAACAGTCAGACATCAAGAGCAGATTGCTTTAAAGACATGTTTGTGTGAAATCCTACATTGCAAAAGATGCCCAAGCTTAGAAGCAGGTCAGTCCATCTTTTTTCACCTTCTTCTCCCCTCTTCTATATAATCTCAGCCTGTCAGTACTCCTGCCATGCTGTGACTGAGCAGAGAGGGCCTCTTACCAAAGTCAGTGAGCAGCTCTCATACTAAATTTTCAGCAGTTTAGTGGGCAGCCTGTGGGTGTGACAGAAGCCAGCTTAAAGGGGCTGGTGAGCAACAGGTATAAAAGTTGCCTGTACATTGATGACCCTCAGCAACCAGTTGAAGATGTTTAGTCATGATCTTGCTGGGTTAGATTTTATGACTAGAACATTACAGTCAAAACTTCTAGCTTGAAAGATGGACTGTGTATAGCAGGGTGTTTTCCAGATGTGGAATATCTGACAAAAAGAAAAGCATGTAGGTTGCAGGGACCTGTAGAGATCATTTCATCCAGCCCCTTTTTTGAAGCTGGACTGTTCCCAGCACATCCCAGCAGCCATGTATTTGTCTGTCGGAGTCTAGAAACCCTTCAAGGACAAGAGTTTGCACAGCCTCTGTAGGTGACCTCAGGGAGTGGTGGAGCTGCTAGCCAGCCTTTGTTCACAAGCAAAATGGAGCATAGTTAATTCAAGTTTTGCCTGCAGAGACACCGAGATTAAATGTGGAACTTATTTGTATGGCAGGATTTTGCATAAGTAGGCCTCCTCTCTTTTCCTGACACTACTGTAGTTGTCCTTGTGCTTCAGCTCTGCTTCACTATGTTTGACTTTTGGTAAGAGACTTGCCTCGCAAGTACATTATATTCTCATAAATCTTCTTAAATACCAAGCCAAACAGGTCTTCAAAATAGTTAAGAAATTACTTTTAAATTGATCAAAAGTACCAAAACCAGTAGCGTTTTTAGGACTCTACCTTTAGTGAAGTTAATAAATACATTTTTCTAAAGTCTGTGTGATTTTGTAAGTGACAAATAGTTACTAACAAATTGTTAAACTTACGGAGTACAAACAATCACATACTGGAACGGCCACTACACCTCAGTAAAAATGAAAGGCTTTAGTACAATCAGGAGCTGAGGAGAATATTCCCACTACTTACCTTAGGCTGTGCTCCCTCCCTGGAAAGGGGAGGGTGCCTCCAGAGGTATGAGGTAGCATTTTTGCCTGTTGAGACCCTCCTGGTGTGAGTGTGAATATGCTCCTGCCTCTGCCTTTCTATGTGTACTACTAATTTTGTACTCTGATGTTTCGTCTGCTGCTTTTACTGTGTTTCCCAGTTGTTCCAGAATGACACTGTGACTCTCCCATTAGCAGTTTTCTCTGCCTGGGCACTGAGCCCTTCCACTCCCTGGTTCAGCTTTCCAGGTCAGAGCAGTGGTTGTGTTAGTCCTTGGAGAGAGCTGCCACCCTGCAGGCAGTGACTCAGAGCACTGGGATGACTTAGCCTGAATGGGGCTGTCCTTCTGACTCGCCCTCCAGAGGAGCCTCTTTCTGTTTCATACAGAAAGAGACTTACAGGTGAAAGGTGGGTGCTGTATTCCCTTTGGTGTCTGTCAGCAACTTTCACAATTGCATAAACACACCTGTGCTACAAGGCTGGCCATGAAGAGAAGACCAAAACAGCTCCAAAAACTGAGGGTCAAAAAAGGTGAGGTGGACATGCAGACTGGGAGATTACTCTGAAAAATTACCCTTTGTGGTACCCTCACTGCCAATAGCCAACTTGCAGTGCACCTTCCTGGCAGAGCTGTGGCTACCCAGACTAACAGATCCTGCAATGAATGAACATAACCATCAAATTGTTTTTGTCTTGGTACACTAAATATTCAAAATTTCATTAGAGCCACATGTTTAATTCCAGAATCCACATTTCTTGGTGGAAATTCAGACTATGTACAGCCTGAACACTGGTCAGGGGACTCTTAGGAGGAGACAAATGTTGGACAGTGAAATAGGGGTCAGGCAGGAACTGGACCATTCAGTGTCACAGGAGTGCCTAACTCAATCTGGCACCTAGGAGTGAAAGTAAAAAGAAGTCAGTGCTTCCTCAGCAAGAACATCATTAATTATTTACATGTGTTATATAAGGAGGTTGTATATTCAAAGCTTCTTGAAACCTTTTGGGAAAGGCAGTATTTTTTTAAAGAAGGTTCTAGGGCATATTCTAGTGAACCTTCTAAGATATCTGTGCAGAGAAAATTATCACATCTTAACATATAGCCTAAAAGTCTACAAGAACAGTATTTTTGTCAATTGTTCAGAGTATTATTATCTTTAATGCTGTTGTTTATATTTTGACTTTACTGTTTAAAGGTTAGTCAGGGCATGCAAATGTCAGAGTGCTCTGAGCAACTTTCCTGATGGTTTGTTTGAGGAGAAACTATCCCGTGCTTGGCTTTGAAATTTGGCAGGCATATCTGATCTGGGAGAGGGCTTGGACATAGAATTTCAAGTGATGAAATCCAGCTGATGTTCAAAGGAAAAGCCTAGTCCCAGAATGCTCCTAGGAGGCCCCTGTGGAAAAAAAAAGACAGTGTGAAAGAAAGCAATGGAAGTTGTGTGTTATGAATTCATGTGATTTTACCTCTTGTGCAAGTAAATTCAGGCAAGATCAGAAGTACAGGCTTTCACAGCACTATTTACCAGTTTTCTCTTTTTTGTCTTGCTGATGCTGATGTGCCTGAGAAGGTAAATCAGGTCTTCCTCTGATCTTGAGGAGTCTAAGGTCTGAAGTCCTTACTGGGTAAAACTCCAGCTGAGTTACAGGGTTGAATCCTTAACCGACCGTGCTGGAAACTATAGCACATCATATCAGAAAGTGAATCCCATTGTGGGCTCATCTTCTCCTTACCCACTTTTTTGAGAGAGATTCCTTATCTTGGCCCATTTCTGGGCAAGTGGAGGTCTTCACTTCCTTCCATCAGAGTTTCCAGCAGGGTTTAGGAGGAGCCTGCAGGTCTGGGGGAAATACTGAACGCACCGTGCCGCAGTCACGTTCTGCTTGCAGGTGAGGAGCAGAGGGGTCGCTGCAGCAGTGAGCAGGGAGGGTGGTCAGGCTGTCTGGAGAGGGAGGGGCAATCAGCTCCACATCAGGGTCCACAGGGAGGTCTGCTGCTCTCCTGTGGGGAGTTCACCCACAGTATTAAATACAAATCAATAGCCTGTTAAGGTTTCAATAGCAGGAAAGATGAAGGTAGGCAGGCAATTTGGAGGGCACTAAGCAGCTAGAAAGCATCTCACTCTTCACCAGGACTTCACCACCTCACTTTCCTTGTGCCAGGAGGGTGAGTTGTGGGTCGGGTGGATCCCCCCAGTGTATAGCAGATCTTTGCTTGCTTTGACAGTGAGCATCAGTGTTTCATAGGCAGCTCTTCCATTCTGTGGTAGCAAATGTTTTGATTACTCAAAAGGCTGACACAGAAAAATCTTTCTCTACAGCTTGCCCTAGTTCTGGAAAATTTATAATTTTGTTCATGTTTCTGGATAATAGTAGTAGAAGGATTAGAAGTTTTACATTACATAAAAAATAAACTATCAGAGGAGAGGGAATACAATAAAATCATTAATTTTCTGTAGCTGGAGTGGGAGTGCTCATCTTGTTATTGGTGTATCTAAAGGTTACAAGGGGTATGAGTAGAGAAGAGCTATTCTTCTTTGTGCCAGGCTCATTTGTTCTTTTAAAAATTGCCCTGTTGCACTGAAAGCTGAAGTTCTGAACAGTAAAACAAGGATATATAGATATGACATAATCTGATGGTACAGTGTCACCAGTGTGATATCACAGGCAATGTTGGGGGGTGGTAAATAAAACATTTTTCCTAATTGTAGTGAGTTTTGCACATTTGGGCATTTTAGTGCCCCAATTTTTAACACTGTAGTTTAGTTCTTTCATTGTGTGAAGTTTTATCAGCTCCTGTGGTTCTTCCAGGCTGGATCTCTGTAGCTTTTGGAGTTACTTCTACATAAATTCTCCCATATAAAACAGATCTGTGAGGTCTGCAGAACCTGTGCAGGTATTGCAGTAACTGTATCAGTGAAGAGATAAGGTAAATAATTTCTTGTGGGTTTGGGTGGAAGGTTTTGGGAGGGGATTTTGCTTGGGTTTTGTTTTTTTGTTTTGAGGGGGTTTTTGTTTGTGTGGGGATTTTTGTTGTTTTTGTTCTAACAGAAAGTTTGGAAACTAATACCACATACTGAAACATCTAAGTGGAAAAGTCATAATTAAAAACAAACTGTGCAAGCTGTCACTTATTTCCGAATATATTTCATTATAAATATTTGTGTACTTCTAAAGAGAGGATGCTTTGGACACAGCTGAAGCAGCTGTTTAAATGCAATTCAGGAGCTCACTCAGTGGTGCTGATCCACTGTCCTGCAGGTAATATTCACTCAGCCTGCAGAAGAGACTCCAAATGTTGGAGAAAGAAAAACAGATGCTGATCTGGGAGGAAATTGCCACTTTCTCTCTTCTTTGTGTTGAGTTATATAGTGATGTTGGTGGGAATGGAAAGGATAAAAAAGTAAACTAAAGTCATGTGGGCAGCAATCCTGCGTTAGTCAGGATGAATGCAGGGACAGGCTGAAAAGCTTTTTAGCAGTTTTCTCTTTTCTGTTATTTTGCTAGGAACTAATTCTGAGTTGCAGAAGGCAGCAGCAAGATGGCCAAAAGAGATGCTTTTTGGTTTAATTGGGATTATTAAAAGAACTAAATATGATTAAGCTGGATTAGGTGCTTTGCACTGTTACTGCCCTTTGTGCCCTGGGAGGTGTTTCTGGCAGAGGCCTGGGATGCAACACTTCAGGCTGCTCCTGCAGCCTAATACATGCAGCTTGCTCTGGACAGTCAGCAGCTGTGGGTACCTTGCTTGGGACTGAAGGCAGGACATGGAGAAAGAAGAAGCAGAAGCTTGGAACAGATGAGTGAGGGTAGAACAAGTGCCCCGGCATGAAGGAAAAGTGGATCACATGAAAGAATGAAGTTTTTCTACTGTATTGAGGGAGCAATAGCTAAAAAAAGCAAAAGCTGTTCTTTCCTGCTGAGGGGAGGTAGGCAGAAAGGTGTTGGATAGATATGGGGTGTCCCTTCTGTCTCATAAACGTGTAGTCATTGTAGTCATGCACTGACTTTTAAATCAATATGCCCATGCAAAGCTCAGTGCAAAATGACCCTTGACCTACATTATGAACAGGGTGGAAGAGGTAAGTGCAAAACAGTCATGCAAATTATTTGGCTCTGCTGCAGGTACTTCTTTCGGTTTCATGTTAGCTAAAGATAATGCATCAGGGGAAGACTGCAATGGCATAATTCAGATGGCAGCTTTCATTTTGTCCTGGGAAAGAACAATTAGATTTCTCCAGGAGAGTCAAAGTAGCATGTTTGGTTTTGTTGTGTATCAATTAAACCACCATGACTTCTGGGGAACTACAATTACTCCAGATTACATGGAATGTGATTAGATTAAGTTGGGGTTTGATATGTGGATTTCATTCAAAATCAGACTGTTTACTTTGCATTCAGTTGTTAAGGGCTGGTGTGTTGGTATCCCTGGAGGTCAGGAACCTGGCTCTGTTCCCAGGGTGGCTGTTGATGCCCTGGAGTGCTGGTGTGCCCTCAGAGGAGTTCAGCTTTAAACAAAAGCAATCTGTGTGTAACCCACTCTCTTCTAAACCAGGTACCTCATAGCCACTTGTCAAGAATGGAAGAGTTCTATGATCATGGTAGCTTTTAAAGGAAAGACAATTTTGAGGAACCTGTATTAACTCCAGTTACATGAAATTCCTGACTTCATGCATGTGGGCTGTGGGCTGTTGTCTTGTTGTTCAGATATGGGAACATTTCTTGAAGTAGAGCATGTGGCCCATGCTTGCTCTGCAGCCAGTGTGCACTGCACAACATTTGTGTCTCATGTGTATCTTCATGCTGCAATATTCCCTAACCTTGCTAAAGGAATTTGTCTTAGGAGTTTTCATTATGTAGCCCCTGATTTTGTATTTTGTCAGACTGAGTAAAACAAGTACTTGCCCTTTTAGATTGCCATAAGGTATTCAAGATTTCTTCACAAAATGTATGAAACAAATATCTTCTCACCAGGTTTCAGAGCCAAGGCTGAACATATCACTTACTGTAAAGAGTTGTGGTTCAAACACTCTTATTCTAACTTTAATATACTTGTTAGAAATGTTGATGTTTTCCCTTTTCTCTTCAGATGACACTGGCTGTCCTAGTAGCCAGTCAGTATCTCCAGTTAAGACTCCTTCTGATGCTGGAAACAGTCCAATCAGTTTTTGCACTGGTAGCGATGGAGACTTTTCCAGGAAGAAATTCAGTGCAGGGTCAATGAGTGAAGGGAACACACAGCTGGCTCGATACAAGAAGGAGACAAAGACAAGCCTTGTAAAGCCCGGTGAGTATAATTCCTTTCGTTTCCTTGATTACACTTTCTAATAGACTGGTATATTTACAGGTGTCTACATACATGGACACCTGTGTTGTGCCTCCTGTCATATCACTAATGCTGATAGTAAATAAAATAGGTGGCTTCTTTCTGTGGAACCACCTGAAAGATATGAAAACACTATTGTTATTGTCCTTTTCATGGAACTATAATCAACTGACATCTTCACTTATTTTATGAGGCTCGATGGTGATATCAAATAGCTGAAATGGATTTTATTCTGTTTCATAGTAATTGCACACATATTTCAGTGCCCAAAGATAAATGACTCTTAATATAAGAAACAAGTCTTGTGATGTCCTTAAATTTTTTGTTGGATCCTGGCTAAACTTTGTGCTGCCAGGCTCTGACAGCTCTGGGGATACAGGTGTCTGACAGGCAGCCTGTGTGTGGGAGTTGGGCAGATTTGGACCTGTACTGCAGTGGCTGAATCAAGAGTGTACCTCCCAGTGCTTTGGGCTAATGGGCCCTTCAGACCACCAGCTAAATCAGCACCTGCTTGTCGCACATCCAAGACTAAACACCCAGATGTGCCATTGGTTCCTGTAATTTCAGTGAGTTGATATAAAATATTTTATATCATTTGATTCATGTGCAGACAGGTCTTGATTACAAATGGTCAGGATATTTGTGCTGCTGTTTAATTAATCATGGAGACAGAGTTGGCCCTGGACATAGCCAGCTGCAGAACGGACATGGTTTATGAGCTCAGGTACCTCCTGGCTATATTGTTTCCAGAATCATTTTACCTCTGGAAGCAATTTAGATACTTCCCTGAAAAACCAGCTCAGATTTGCCAGCACCATGTTTAATCCAGAAACAGTGGAAAATCATTGGAAGGGTTGATTAAATCTGTTTTACCACTATCCCTGCAAGTTCTTTGGCTCATTTCATAGCATCATGTTACTTGCGTGTTCCCAGTCTCCCACTGCTGTGCATAATGGGTGACAGGTAATAATTTTACAAGGTTTGCAGTGAATGTGGTATATGACAGTCAAATCCGCAGCTGTGGCTACCACAACCCATTTTGTTTGCGAATATGAATGTCGCTTAGCAAAATGTGAATAATTAATGCAAAAGTTTTTTTCTAATGAAGAGTCCTATACTCATGGAGAAGAGTTATGCGCCTTTTTCATTAAATTAATTCACTGTTTTCAGTTTTACACTTTAATTGCCTTGTATTATAAAGTTATTAGCCTTTTGCAATATTCAGCAACTGGGTCTGTTTTACAGAGTACTTCTAAGTTCCTCCTGCCAAATATCTCACAATTTTTTTGTGAAAAGCTGTTCAAAATCTTGTCATAGTGTGAGAGCTGACACAAGTGAGGGACATGTCAGACATGGATGCCAGGGGACAGCTGGGGTTCATTTTCCTCAGAGTTGGCCACAACATTTTCTTCCATTTTCTTCCATTTTCTTCTTGATTTTCTTCCATTGCTATCTCATTCCATAGCTTCAAGTGGACCCAGTCTCTTCCTCATGACCTACTTGCACATGAATTTCTGGTGACTCAGTTAAGAAGATGTACCAATTGTGCAAAGAGGAGGCATCGCCATGTAGCAAAACACACAGAGAGTAACAAGGGATAAGTAGAAGGGAAGTGGGATATGGAGGAGAATAACAGCAACATGTCCTTGTCATATATAAAAGAAATTGTGTGTAATTTTCTCTTTACCAAAAGCCCTTCTTGATTTATAGAGATTATATCTACTTCATATTACTCTGAAATGGCTTGTGACAATGATCACATAGCAGGAGTCATATATAAGAGATAAAAATCTAGCCTGCCACTGTCTTCTACTATGTCCTGCACTACATTTTTTACACAAGTACATCCATCACTGTGGACCTTCAAATTTCCTGTCATTTTAGTGAAATCTGTCTGTTTACAGTATTGTTTTCTCAGAACATGCTGAATCTTAGAAGAAACACTTAAAAAAATATTTAGATAATTCAGGAAATGTCAGAAAGGGATAGCACTGAGAATGAACCCTGGGATGTTTTTGGGCTGTTCCCAAGCTCTGGTACTTTTCTGCTTCTCTGGTATCATCACTTCATCTTTCTTTTCTGTACTTCAAAATGCAAAATACACATAGCCTTTTTTTCCTCTCAAACAGCCTAAGGCCTTGTTATATGAGTCTAAGCCATCTTCACCTCTTGAAGTATTAGCAAAATAGATTGGGCTATCATTCATATTTTATGTAGTTTGCATAGAGAACCATACATAATCCTGGAGTGCTCTTGCTAAACCTATAAATTATTTATAATAATGGAGAAATTATTCATTTGCGAGAGATGGAAATGGTTTATATTGTGCATTAAATCCGAATCACAGCAGTGTAGAAGTGAATTTGGCTTAAAACCTGTGCCTGCTTTCCCAGGGAAGGATGGAGAGAACAAGAACATTAAGGAAAATAATAGAACATCCACTCTCAGAGATAGCTACAAGCCTTTTAATTTCTGGATTTTAGAAGTTGGTTCTTCTTTTAGATGTGATTCGTTTATATAATATTAAAAGCAGTACAAAATGTGTTGCAGAAAATGTCCTCACAAAAAGGCACAAAAAGGCTTAATTAATGTTGGTCTTAGTTCTGTATCAAGATGCTGTACTGAATTACTTTTTGTAATTGAATAAACAGGACTATAAGCACTTCTACATGCTTACATTCTTGTGTAGTCCTCCTAGAAAGATCCCTCAAAGGATCTTTCCTTGTAGAAAGAATTCTACAAGGAATTCTTGTATTTATGTCCACATCCTGTTGAGAGCTGTGGGAATTGTTTTGCTTCCTTTGACAATCTTTCTCATCTGCTTTTTCGACTTCCATTAGAACCCTTAGTGAAAGGATTGAAAATCTGCCTCTTTCAGAGGCACGGATAAAGAAAAGAGTCTTTAGCAGAAGTTGTGTCAATAACTTTTAAAAGTCTTGCACGTTTAAACTAACACTAACTAACAGATATTTAAATCTCTGTGAGCATCAGAATTTGAGAAGGGCATCTGATCAGCTGTGTTCAGCATTTCTGTAAAGGTCAGGTCTTCTTGCTTTTGGTGCTACAGGCACACTTGGGGCAGTTTACTGAATGTTTGCTCTTGAAGCTGTTTCTTAGAGCCCATGGAACTGCTGAAGTTTCACATGAAATTATTAAGATCTAAGAAAAAAATATAAAGGCTGTCCCAGACCTTTTAGCACCTTCAGGATCCTGCAGAATAGATGTGTAAACACCATGGCACACAAGGAGTCCTAGGTGAGCACCAGTTAGCTCCCAAACCTTGTAAGGACTGGCTGTCTGTCATTCACATCTTGGTACAATAATAAACATTCCAGGTAGCAGAGGACTATGAAAAAAGGTTTGGTTTTTTTCACTGCTAATAAAACATCTGGCCATTTATTACTGAATCTGGCTCAAATAGCAAAATTTTGGATTTCAGTGTCATTGAACTGCTACGGGTTATATTTCAAGAAGGGTCATCACTGGGAGTTTGGACATTAAAACTTTTTTTGTTCAGATTAATGGGAAAATCTCAGAGGCTTCCACCACACAGAGCACCTACATTTGTTGGACAATAGGCAATGAGCACAAATTGAAAAACGTGAAATTCCATCTGGACACAAGAAAACACTTTTTTTTGTCTGTGGCACACTGGCACTCATTGCCTGGAGAAGCTGTGGAGTCTCCACCCATGGATATAGTCAAAACTCAACTGGATATGGTCCTGGACAGCCTGTTCCAGCTGGACTTGCTTGAGTGGGGAATTGAGCTGGGTGGCTTCAAGAGGTCTTTTACCTCCCAGTGATTCTCTAATCCTGTGTTGCTGGACTTTTTTTGTCCTTTAAATAGTGCATCAGCCAGATGTATAGTTAAGTAATTCCAAGGCACAGTTTGTGTTTTTCCTGCCCTTGCTTGGCCACATAAGTTCATAAAAATGAAGATATATTGAAAAAAATAATCTTTTAACAATCACTATTCAACTAAAAATGTTATTTAACAAATAGTAAGTGCAAGGCAAAGTAAGTAATCTTGTATTCAACATGTGTTTCCTACTTTTTCCCAGTGAATTTAAGTCACCATAAATGAGCCTTGGGATAGGGTGTCCCAGTCTGAACAGATTAATCTTTGAAGGCTTTAGGACAATTAGGAGTTTTAGGAGAGACAGGTGGAGCAGAATTTATTGCCCTTACTTGGTTGTGAGTATTCAATAGGTGCAGGTGCTTTTTTAGTCAGTGTTGGAGCTGATAGTGATCAAAAAGGAGGCAAGGAAAATTACCCTAGACAACTGGAAATATTAAGACTAGAACTTAAATAAGCCAAACAGATCAGAGAAGAAATGCAAGTGTTAGCTGCAAAACATGTTTTATCTGTTAACAATGTCTGGCTGTTAAAACATAATGCTTTTCCTGAAGTTTTGGGGTTTTTTTATTCTTTTTTTAAGAAAGACTTGTCTGGTGTGTGAGGATTAGATTTCCTGGACACTAAATGTCTAAGAACTTATTTCTGGGAGTCCCCTGTGAAAACAAGGTGTAGTGACTAGTTAATCCATTAGTATAAAATTAGCAAATAAATTAATCCATATTGCTACTTTACTTCCATATCTGTCTGTATTCTAAAGGCAGTCGCTTTGGTTATTTTAAAAACAAAACATAATTTTGATTTAGGATATATTCCTGATGGCTGGCTGTATTATTTTACAGGTCTTTTGTCAACTCATTCCCTCATTTCAGTCTGACAGTGTGGGGAATAGCAGTGTCTGACTCTGATGTATGTGTGTGTATGTGCTTCACTTGAAAAACATGAGTTGGTGTGTAAGTTCTGTGAGAGGATTGTCTTACAGGTAATTCTGGAAATTGATTTCACTGTCAAGAACTTCTTGTGAGTGCATCATTTTGCAACGATAGGACTTTGTTTTATCTTGGAAAGTTTGATAAAACATTAGAAAGGCATGTTTTACCAGCACATTTATCCAAGAACATTGTATCTGGTATTTACATGACTTTTCTTTATTCTCTGTACCAAATTTCTGCAAGCAGTTGGAAAATAATAGATCTGTTGTCCCTGTTGCTCAGGAGCAGCAATACAGAAGACAAAAACCAAGTTACAGAATGTGCTAACTTGAACAATTCCTATGGCACACAAAGAAATTCATGAATCTTTTTAACTACTTGCTAAGACGTCTACCTATTATGTTGAAACACTTCTTAAAATGCTGATGGTGTACTGTGTATTCTAACACAAAGTCACACTGTTTGGTTGTTTGAAAAAAAACCCACGCCAAAATGAATGGAGAACCTCTGTTTGGAGATAGCAAAGTCCTTTGACTGATCCTTAAATTGGCATTCTTCATTCCATCCCACAAAGGTAAGAGCAATAAGAAGACTGGTGTCTGTCTTTTTGCTGTAACTTACCTAACAGCACCTCATAACCCACATTCCAAGACTGGCCCTTTTCTTGCAGGAGGGGTAATTTAGAAAAAGGGTATGGAAAAGAATATTTAACCTGGTTATAAATGAAGTATTTAATCAGTGAACACCATGTTCCCACCCTGCAACCAGTGATAACCATACTTGAATGGTGAAATTGTGAAATTCATGCTTCCATTCCTAGGAATATTCAATTACTTAGATATGTGGCTGGTGTCACATGCATAAGAATGCTGAAATTAGGAAATTAGCTACTCCAGGTTCAGTGTACTTTAATTGGTCATAGAACAAAAAAAGGTTCTGAAGATTGACCAAGTGAATTGAGTTGATACCAAATGATGGAATGTCTTGCCTATGACTGACCATTAGTTCTTCCCTTAAATTGCTTGAATTAATAACAAGGAATCTCTTGATCTGACAATGTTTATTGATAGGTGTAGAGCATAGATTCTCTGACAGGTACAGAGGAGGTTGCAAATGAAAAGAGGAAGAGCAAAAGCCCAGGTTCCCTGAGTAACTTAAACCAGATGAGGAGGGCTTTAACTTGAGCATTATATCTTTAAGCCACTTGATATTTGGCAAAGAGCAGATACACAGTGGTCAAGTACTTGTGCGTCTGGAAGGCTTTTGATCTGTTTTTTAAAACATCACCTTGGCAATAAAAAGGGAGGAAGCATCTTTCTCAGATGTAAGCACATGCTTTGAATGCTTCACTTCTATCCCACACCTGATAGCAGCCATTATAACCATCCTGACATTCAAATCCAACCGTATGCATCATTTGTTTCCTGTACAGTTTCAGTCACACTCTTCTCCCTTTCTACTATGTGTATTTCATAATTTCATTTGTGACACTAAAGTTTCTGAGACCTTTTCTAATACAGAATCTAACAAATACAATTGTGGCAGTTTTTGACCCTATTCATTTTCCTCAATTTTGCTTTTCTTCTTTCCCTTCACCTTTCATTTTGCACCCACATAAAATAGCTACTGCTGATTTTCTAAATAAAAAAATGTTTCTGGATAATAATTCTGTATGTGCTGAGTCCTCCTGCATATTTTACTGCTTTAATTTCACGCCTGTTGGTATGGAGCTGTGCAGATTTGCTTGCCTCACCTGCCAGCACAGGGAGTTATTAAGGCCTCGGTTCCATGGGTCCCAGAGGAGCAGGGTGTGCTCTGGGGAGATGCACATGCACATCTCACCCTCCAGGAGTGAGGACACCGTGTCTGAGTTCCAGCCCTTGCCATCCTCAGAGCTTGTGCTGTGGAGTTGAGCCCAGAGGGACATCACCCACCCTGCAAATGTTTGGTGGTTGCAGCAGTCAGTAAGGGCTGGAAGGTGGCCAGCCTGTGAGGTTTGGGGGATGGTGGTGGGGGTGATACTGCTGAGGGTCCAGCATTTGCAAAGCCCAGCCTCGCCCACATACTCTGGGATATCCAGGTTCTTACGGCCCCTTTGAATATTTCCTTCTAGTTCTAGACCCAGCACAGCACAGGTTGGAGCTCCTCTGTCTGGCATAAATCCCTCACCTTTTGTGATTCAGAGGAAGTGAAATTGGAATCTAATTGTCTCCTTAGACAACGTTCTGTAGCAGATGGGGTCTGACTGTCTCTGGCCTTAGTGACTGGTTCCATTGCTCAAGGGACACAACACAGCTTTAACAGGTGAACCTGCCATTTCCCTTCTAGGGGTTACAGGAGCTATTTTGGAGGTGAGGGACATGTGAATTCAGGGTCTTCATCCAAGATGAACAGAGCAGAGATGCCCCCTAATTTATCTGACCTCAATTCCCAATCTGTAGAGTAGGGATTAATTATCTTTGCCTGCATGAGTGCACTAAAGTCCTATTTCCTTTTAAAGGAAGTAGAACGAATGAATCCACTGTATCTGGTGTGTGATCTTTCTGACCAAATATTAAATCATTTACTTTAGGATTCACTGGTTATGTTGACTGAGAATAGGACCGAGGTTGGCTCAGATATGGAAGACTTCCATGTTTAGTCAGATGAATCCTACCTGCCTCTCCTGTGTCCTCATCAGGCCTCTGACACTTCTGCTGTTGGCTCTTATTGAAGTCAGCCACAGTCTCTGTGGCTTTTCTTTCTCTTTATTGGCTTCTTTCTTTTTTTAATGGAAAGGGAAGCTCCTAGACATTCAGTTGTGGAAGAAAGTTTGTGCTTGAAGAGCACACATGGACCTTCAAGTAGCTCTAATTAGATGCTTTTTCTTCTTCCATTCATCCCTGATAAGCTTAGGCATGCTCCATTTGTCCATTTTGTGAGGACTGCTGCCCAAACTGCCTAGCATTGCAAAGGGAGATTCTGAATCCCATTTTGTGCTATGGATTCACAGAAATTAAATGTTTTTAGGATTAACTAAAGTCCTAAAGCTAACTAAACACACTGAAGTGAAATAAGTGCTCTGTAGCTTCTGAAAAATAATACTGGAATATAACCAGAATCTAAATATTTTAAGCAAAAGATGCTTAGAAAGGTAGGTAAAAATTATTAGCATAGCAGTAGGTTTTTAGTTTAGATTTATATGTATGTTAGATTTAAACTTTTGATTTAAACAAATTTGCTTGAATTGCTGGGGGAGAACACATTCAAATACCCAAACATTTCTTATAAACATAAATAAGCAAAATATAAGCTACAAGTAGTGCTTCAGCTTTGAAGTGTTTCATTGTATTTAACGCAGATCTACAAATTCCTGTTAAAGTGGCATAGAAAAACCATCTTTTAATTCTGTGTCACAAATTTTATAATCCAACCCCTTCTAAAACATTATTTTAGATGTTGCTTAGTAGAGACATAGGCAGTTAGTGGGTGAGCCATGGCCTCTCAAAATATATTTCTTTGTTCAGAAGACTCTTAGGCTACAGCAAGTGCCCAGATGTCACAGCAAAAATGGAGGATCCAAAAAAGAACCCAGCAAGTTGTAAAGGAGAAACTGGCAAATAAAAGCTGAAAGCCTGAGTCCCACCTGTTCTACACTGCCCTGCCCAGCTCTGCGCTGGTGGCACAGGCCGCCTGCAATTCAGGGCCTTGGGCAAAAATCTGCAGTTACATACCTCCTTCCTTACAAAAAATAAATCAATAAATAAAAGGATGTCCGTGTTGCTTAGTTAAGTAAATGGAAAAGAAGCTTGGATTTAGATGTCTTTGTGTGCCTTTTTGGGGATGGACTTTAGCACAAAGCAGAGGAGTGCCCTAACACAGAGCCGCCAGGCAGGCTGAGGGGATGTGGGGTGTCTGCTCCCAGGGAAGCTGCTCCACTTTAATTCAGTTACTCTTTCACTGGGGGTTCGGAGCTGAGCTCCCAGCAGGCACACGGTAACTCCTTTGTCCCTCTCTCCCTGACCCATTAATTGTACTGCTGCTGCTCCAGACACACAGAAAATGGGACAGCCACTGTCACAGGGAGATCATGGCCCGAGGATGCCCGCAGCCTCCAGCTTAACCTCGCTCTGGGTCCTCGAGAGAGCCACTGCTCTGACTGCAGGTCACAGGGAGGAGGGGACCTGGGTGTGGGGTACTGCAGGGACTGCCTGGGGTGCTGCACAGGATGACATCCCTGCCACACAATACATCTTTTAGACCCAAATGCCTTTTGATAGAAATGAAGGTCTCCTGGGGCTTGCAGGGACGTGCTCCTGCATTGGGAAAACACAGCTGAGGGCCTGGCATAAGAAGGGCCCTGGGGTTTAGAGGTTGAAGATGGCAATAGCTGTGATCTTTCGTAAAAACAATAAAATTCTTTTTGTATATTCAAGCAGGTTTGTTTGGGTTTTTTTCTCCTCTGCTAATCCAGAGTGGAATTTGAGCCAGAAAAGAGAAACCGATGCTATATACACTGCACACATAAGTATTTGGTTTAAAATGTGTGTGAGGTCAACACAGAACATGCCTTGAAATTTGTGTATTTACTGCAGTGAGTTTCCTGTGCCTTGTGTTTGCTTTCTGTGGGTTTCAGCCCACTTCACAGAATAAAATGCTGTGCATGAGAAAGAGTCCATTATGAATCTTCCCTTAGGAAATTTTTTTTTGTCCTCTGCTTTTAAATTACAATCTGTATTATTTATGCCAATGTTTAAAATAGCTTCCTAACTTTCCCTGGTTAAAGTATTCTGAACCTACTCCAGACACATTTTACGATGCACAACTCCCACTCACCATGAGTTTTTATTTCAAGTAATTTTTCATGAAATAACATGCATCACAGCCAGAACTCTGTGTTGCTGTTGCATAGTTTTCTTTACAGTTTTCCAGCTGTATTCCCCCTCCCATGATAAATTGTATTGTCAGTATGCATTTTTATCTTAGAATAAACAAATTGCATTCCCTTAATCTCCCTTCATAAACAGTGCCCTGTCATGCTGTTATTATTATTGTTGACCTTTTTTGGAATTTCTCCAGGTTATTAATGCTTTTTAAATGAGAGTCATGGGATTTAAAGTGTTTTCTGAGCAGTGTTTACTCAGGAATTGATAGATGATTTCCTTTTCTATTTTTCTTTTCATCCTCTATTGCTTTTTTGTCTGACATCTTACTATGTTCAAAGCAGAGCTACGCAAACAATTGATTTGGGGGTTGCTGCCAAATCAAAACATTAAAGAAAATCTTTGTTTCAAACTGAACGAAGGCCATATTCAATCTAAAATATTTTGAATTTTGGGGGATTTATTTTTATGTTTTACCCCATTGTTAAAAGAAGAAAGGCATTTATTAGTTTTCATAATTAACGCATCATTTCAAACAGAAAGTAGAAAAATCTGATTTTACATTTTTCTGGCCATGTTTGACTTCAAATCATAAATATTTTCAGTGCTCTCTGACCTGGTTTTTTTTTTGGTGACCAAATTACTACCTAAAAGATTTGTTTCCTTCAGAGTCATTACTTCAAGTACTTTTGAGCAGTATTGAGTGGATAAGTCAATATGTGTTTATATATCTGTATTTGTGCATAGAAATGGAAATCTACGGGAATGTCTTTATTTCAGTCTCTATTTTAGTCATGGAGATCTCACTTGATTTCACTGTCATATAAAGGCATTGGTGAGTGAGTGGTGACTGGCCTCAGAGGGGGAAGGTCAAGCATAAACAACTTAACAGATCTTTGCAGATAGTGGTGTCATTTTAAACATCTATTTAAGCATCTAAGGCCTATTTAAGCAGTGGTATTTTACTTGCTTTTATGTATGTAGATATCTAAATCCCGATGCTTTAGATGTCTTCACTCTGTTTTGGTTCTCCCTTGAAGTTAAGAATTCTGAGCTTGGGAAGAGCCTAGGAGAAAGGAAAAATGCATGTCCAGTCCCTGTTCCAGTAAAGAAACCACAATACTCATAAAACAAAACCCAGCAGCCAGAACAACTAGATAGAAGTTGCCCAACTTTGCTAAAACTCTAGACTGCAGAGAGCAGTTTTCTCAGCTGTGTTGTGTGCAGGGTGGAGCCTCCTGATGGAGGTGGGAGCTGTGGGAAATTCAGGCCTGTATGGATTTCACCCATGTAGCAGGGGTTAATGAAGACAGGCATTCCAAACTAGTAGGTGGTTTTATGGAGGAGCTGGAGAAGGGCATGACAAGCTGCAAGAATGGGGCCTCATCTCTTTATCAAGTTCTTATTGCTGGATGCTGTGTTCCTGGGGGTGTGATGGGGAGATCATGTGCAGCATCCTCCCAGCTCAAAGCTAAGCCTGGCCCTAAGAATCCCAGGTGGAGCCTTTCATTTCCCAGTAAAGCAGACAGCATAAAAGAGCTGTCATTGGGTTTGTTTTGTGTGGATCCTGATTTATGTCGTGTAGTGTGAAACACCCACCCAGGTCTTTCAAAAGAGGCCCCAAACTGTTCACCACTTTTTAAGCTGACCTGCTTCTAGGCATGG
Organism: Ploceus nigricollis; assembly: GCA_013399945.1. NCBI lineage: Eukaryota > Metazoa > Chordata > Aves > Passeriformes > Ploceidae > Ploceus > Ploceus nigricollis. The sequence goes on along the minus strand of VXBC01000360.1, from coordinate 416,777 downwards.
TCAGAAGTCATTTCATCACTCAGAAATGAGTTTGGCAGAGCTGAGAAGCTTTGCTGAGTGAGACTGGTGGGAGGTGGTTCGCAGTCGAGATGGCAATTAGGGAGAGCACCAGCTCCAAAATTGCCATAACTCCCCCCAGGAGCTGGAGACCCGGCCTCGTTTTGTACATTAAGCCTCCAGCAAGATGGACATGGCTTCCCCAAGGACTCTGAAATGTACTGCCTTTAATGTGGCATAAAAAAATAGCAAACCTACTTTATAATAGTGTATTTTATATACACTATTACTTTATTACATAAAATATATTTAAAAGAAATTAAAATTCTGCCAGGTTTGTTTCATATTTTATTAGTATTACATTGTCTTGCTTCCATGCTGAGGCACTTCATTACAGGTCTGTGTTCCACCTTTCTTAGATTCTGTAAATAATAGGAAGCTGTTGGCTTTTGAAATCTGGGCAGGCTGTGTCTGTTTGCTAGAGCTGGTGGAGTACAGCTTGACCACAAACCTGCAAGGATTAATAAGCTGAAAAAGCACAGGCTTCTTGTCTGTCATTTTTGCTTCTTAACAGTAAGAGTGAAAAAAAGCAGCAAATGATGGCAGTCATAACTTGAAATGCATTGGCCTCAGACCTACCTTGGATTTGTTACTGTAAAAAATACAGTTTATGGAACCAATGGCATAAGGTTTTGCTGTTCTTTTCAACAGATGGCACTTGAACTTCATTAGTTTTTGTAATAATTTCAACATGTGTGTTACAGTAAATATTTGATTAGCTTACAACAAATTTTGCTTTTCATCCTGAATTGCAGGGTTGTTTCATCAGTTATCCCCCAGATATATTTCTCCTTCCAATGTTTTTCCCTTGCCTGTTGAAAACATGTCAAACTGATTTAAAATGTTTTATGCACATTGAAATGAAAACCATATGTCTTATATTAAGGGTGACTATGCAGAAGCTCTTAGAACTTGAATCAGGTTTTGCATGCAATTTCATGCACTTGCAGATACACTGTGCCCTCCTCCTTGCACACAGGAACCAGATTTGGGAGGTGTGTTGAAGGGGCCTCTGAAAGCCCTTTGTTAAACTTCTGCCACCAATGTGACGGGAGGGCTGGGATCTTTTCCCAGGCTGTGATGAAGTTTGCTGCCTCTCTGTGTACTGCTAAGTTATCCCTGCCAAAGATGACATTTTCCAGTTCCTAAAAATACTTCTGACCAGCATATCCATTTCCCTTCAAACAGACCAAATAGTACTGCCCGGTACATTAAGAAATCCCCCGAGGTGATACTGCATGGTTGCTTATAAAATATACTTGTCCATAGGTGGATTAAAGATATAATTTATAAAACTGTCAAATGCAAGTTAGCATTACGTTATACAACTCCCAGTGTATTTTTTGAACCTCCAGTCTCAATGTTTGTATTGCGGTTGGTGTAAGAAAGCAGCATCCTTCTATCTCTGATAACAAAGAGCCTTTTTGTTTGAACATGAAGATAAGTTCCCCAGACTGTTCCCTTCTGCTCCATGAGCATATGTTCCCCCTGACAAAGGTCACTTTAGGCTGAGAAGAGTGAAATTATGGGAGTCATTTTTAAGGTGTTGTTAGAAAGACTCAAGCTCCATACAGAAGCACAAAAAATAATTAGGTCAGGCTGACTTCTGTATGAAAAATATCCTTAAAAATACATAAAGCAGCAAAAAACTCCAATTTGTAATGCTCTTTTTCTGTTCCAACATCCGCTTTTGGCTTCTCTACAAATCAGTGAATTAGAAACAATTAAGAAAAACACAAGCCTAGATCATAGTGATATGCAGAATATGCATGATGGCTCTCAGCCAGTGTCAGTAATTATTTTGTAGTGACTGTGTTTTGAGAGAAGAGCTTGATTGATTGTGGTTTCACAGAATACATAAGTCACATTAAGTATTCATGTTGAGATCTGCAATGCTTATAATTTGCATTAGTGTTGTTCAGATTACTACTAAAACTATAGTACTTAGATCAGAAAACTGCTTAATGAGATTAATTATTTGATAACAATCCTTCTTTCAAAGTAAAAAGAATAAGCAAGAAAAATGAACGAAAATCGAGATAAATAATCATTTGTAAAATTGCATTTCGATCCAGACACAGGCAAGCAGGATCTGTGCTGCAGCCCTTCCCAAAAGTCTGGGTGGTTTTGAGCTGGAAATCTTCTTGCCCAACACGTTTGAACAATTTATGGAGACCCACACCCAAAGTTTTTCTCCACATCCCCTCTGACTGTGTCTCTGCCAGCTGCCCAAGTTCCCAGCTGTTACTGGGCCAAGCACTCAGCTGAAATGTGACCACAGACCTGTCTGCTGAGGGAGCACTGTCGAGCAGTTGGGTGGGTGTCCACCCAAGAGTGGGGAGTGATGGTTTCATTCATTGCCCAGTGCAGTGGGATAGGGAAGGGATGCCTGCTGGTACTCTTAGGATTGAGGATGCCAGACATTGCTGTACCCAGTTTCTTGCCATTATTCATGCACAACTCACAAATGTGAGTTTGATGACTAAACCTCATATAAAACCAGAGGGGTGATTAGGTACTAAAATCCAAGATTCACAGCATAGACCATGCCAGACATGCCCACAGGAGATGCCAGGGAGAAGTGCCCATGTTGCAGACTTAGTCACCTGCCTGTAGTCCTGGGTGCACCCATATGCATGCCTTGGATTCACTGTGAACCTCCGCACCAGAGCCAGACCATCTCTGTGAGGGCAGACATTCAGCAGATTTCATTCCTCTGAAATATGGGCAGTGCTAGTGCTGTGTCACACCTGAGCAGTTAGAGCTTGAGGAAGAGGTCTGAGTCCAGTGCCCTTTTTAGACCAAAGGAGCCCAAATCTGCACTTCTAAGAGTTCCTGAACCAGTGCAACCTGTCCTCAGCTTCCTCCCCTGATGTTAGACCTCATTATGGTGGAAAGAGTGACACAGGCAGAGCATATGGGAGCAGCTTCTGTCGCCCAAAGATTACAGCAGAACATATGGAGGAGAGCTGTGACCTGTTCCTTGCTCTCAAGGTTATATCTGCTTTTACCCAGGTACTGTTCAGTGAGAAATTTAATAGTTAAGTCCAAAATAAGAGTCTCCCATACAATAATCCTAAGTCAAATAAGTAATAAGTCAAAGGCCAGGGACTGGAACCAAAACTCACTGTCATCTAAGGTCTTGACACTTTGAATTCAGCACATCTCCCACTAGGAGACTTCAAAATGGGTCATTTTTAAGGGTGTTATCTGAAGAAAAGACTGAACTGTTAAAGCAAGATTTCATTGCTTCTTTGCAGCTTATTTTTTTTTACATTTGTCAGTGCATGTGAGCAGTGTGGTTTTCTTTCCTAGGTAATTTTTAGTGTACAAAATCTATCTTGCAGGAACAACCCCATATTAAATAGAAAAATAAAAGCAGCATTAGTGCTTCCTGGAAATATACTGCTTATGCTGTTAAATATTGGAGCTAGAGATGTAGCTGTGACTTAAAGCTCTCAAGATAAATGGAACCAAATCTCTTAAAAATACAGGTCCTTTCATTAGTGGGCATTACAACTGAATTCTCTTGACTTCTCCAGCTGCTTCTAATGACTTTGCTGGATATTTTTTCACACAGTCAGGCCCAAGCTCTGGGGGTCTCTAAATCAAGCTGTCTAGAGAGACAGCATGCCACTTATTCATCAAGTAGCTACACCAAAGTGGTTAATATGTATGCATATTTTGGTCACTTTGCTGTATCACAGAGTGCTTTTGAAGGCAAGAAAGCTCAGTAAATTTAAATGCTTTTCATTTTGAGGACAAGCTGTTTCTGTCAGCACTGTTTTATTTACAGCTCTGTTTCACTGGCTATATGCAAAACCTACTTCGAGACTGATATACATATAACGATATGTCATTTTTAAGAGTGTTATCTGAAGAAAAGCCTGAAATGTTAAAGCAAGATTTCATTGCTTCTTTGCAGCTTTTTTTTTTTTACGTTTTTGAGTGCATGTGAGCAGTTTGGTTTTGTTTCCTAGGTCGTTTCTGGTGTACAAAATCTATCTTTTGACTCCATAAGCATGACCTCTTTATATGTATATGTGTATGAGTGAACTCCAAATGATATACTGCTGAAGCTGGTGACTCAACGTGTAGCAGGAAGGGGTAAGAGTCCTTTTAAGAGGAAACTGTACCGCTGTTGTCCTTGCACTGTGGCTGAGGCAGGGCAGAGATACAGTTAAAGGTGAGGCTTGTCCACGCCCAGAATGTGGCCGTGGTGGCCGCCCTGCGCCGCTGGGATAAACACGCAGCGGTGCCAGCTGGAGGCGTAGCGGCTCTCGCACAGGCAGCTCCTTCTCCCGCTCGTCAGTCCCGCCCCCAAAGCTGTAACTGCATCGGATGCAGGATGGGAAACTTGCCCTTGAGACGTTCGTAAGAGTCTCCCAGTTGATTCCCGTGCTGCGACAGGAGAGTGTGGGCTCCCCGAGCAGTGGTGGCAGATGCCACGCGCGTCTGCCGGACCGTGGTCACCCTGCGCGCCTCTGCGCGGGTGGCGCTGCCCGCACGCTCGTCACAGGCCCGCAGCTGGCACGGGCTCCCCTCTCCTCCCTCGGGGTCAGCCGAGCCCAGTGACTGTCGCTATGCTGTCAGGGCAGCAAGGAGGCGAAAAGGCAGCACAGAGCTCGATGCTGCCTGCAGAGCGCTCTCAGCTCGGTGCCGCAGCCCACCGAGCGGTAAAGAGCACTGGGCTCTGCAGGATCGCACTCTTGCTTCTCAGATCCCCATTCCCGGCAAAGAGCAACCCTGGAACATGTGACGGTGCTTCGCTGGCCATCCTTGTGCTGTTCCTCCCGTTGCACAGAGCAGTGCAGAGCTCTGCTCCCATGGCGTGGGCGTGCTGCTCGGAGCGCGCTGCCGGGCGGGGGGAGGCCGGAGCACGGGCTGCCCAGCATGGACAGCAGCCTGGTTCCGTGGGCTGGGACACTGATGGCTGCAGCGTGGAAGAATACGAATGAGTGAGCTCCAAATGACATACTGCTGAAGCTGGTGACTCAACGTGTAGCATCTTTTGCAGGAAGGGGTAAGAGTCCTTTTAAGAGGAAAGTCTCTGATTGGAGCTAAACAAGTGTTACGGCCAGTTAGGACAAAGGAATGCGGGGTTGAGAAATGTCAGTCTCTTTCATAATTAGCACTAAATTAATGGGCTGTTCTGGAGCTTACATCTGTGAGTTTTTGCAATTACATAGTCACAGTGACAAAAATAATCAACAGTCATCCTTAGGAAGCTGTCAGCCTGGAGAATGGCATTAGGAGAAGAAGAAGCCATGTTCAGCTCCTGTCTGCACTGCTGCTAGACAGAGAGTTTCATGTTTTGTTATTTGTTAAGACAGAAGTCACGCCTACCCAGGAGAATATGTTGCAATGGATATTTTATGGATAGATGCCATGTTATTTTGCTCAGAGATGTCTACCAAATGGGAGAAGATGTTTTTTAAAGTCTCCTAATAACATTGCTGTCAAGCTCTGCTACACACAATACTGGCTTGAACATCATTTGTACACTTGGAACCATTACTAGCAGTGACCCCTTTAACTTATAAAATGTTCTCAAAGATCCTATAAATAGCCACATGCCTAATTTTAAACATAAGTAGTCTCCTGTGCTAAGTGTTAAGCTTGTGTGTAGCTGTTATTAGAACTGGGGCCAGAAAGGTTATTTCATGCTTTGCAGACACTGTTCCTGGTCTCAGATGCAGTTCAGTCTTTCAGAAAGCTCTGCTGATGGTGTGGTTGTGTTTTCAGGCTCCGCTGGCTCTTACCAGCAGTGCCCAGCCCTGCAGCTCTTGGTGCTCCAAGCCAGGCAGGTCAGGGAGAGGCGATTGTTAAGCCTTGCTACTCGGCAATGCTTTCAATAGTGAGATCTGATTATGATGTGATCTACTTACCCAGAGATGAACCTTGGCTAGGGCTCCTGCTCTCTGCGCCACAGCCAGGACTTGCCTTGGGAAAGCTGCTGGTGTCTTGCAAGCGCAAGAATGTTTTGGGGACCCAAACACCAGAGGTATGACATCTGTGTGACGTGTTTACCTGTTTGGGTCTTGTTTAGAAAAGTAGTTTGGGGTGTACTGTGATACCAAGAGATTATTTGGAGTGTACGTTAGTCTTGTAGATGGGGATATTTTGTTTATCAGGAAAACTCTGTTGCATCTTGGAACGTCATGTCCCATGATCATTTTGCTTCCCCAAGGAGAGGGTCACTCTTAATTTACTTCTGTAAATATGATATAAATATTCTGTGAAATCAAGTGGCTTTGCTGCTTTCCTTCCCTCTCCTTGCAAATTTGCACACAGCTCTGATCTGGTTATGGGTGTGATGGCTTGGGTCTAATTATCAGGGGTGTTGTACTGGGTATGGAGCTGGTTAGAGGTGCTAGAGCTGGGTCCCTGGGATCCCCTTTTGAAGAGCTAAGCTTTGTATCTGAGCACTTTGAAATTGGGCTGAGGAATATCCTGGGTTGAGCTGATGCAGAGGCACAGAGAAATGGAGGCTGGTCTCAGATGTCATGAGGTAGGGAAAGTATTGGGTTAAATCCAATCACACCTTATCCTAAAGCCAGTTGCTAAGTGTTGCCCGATGGTAAGAATGGTTGCTGGCTGAATCAGCCTCTGTAAGTCTGTGAAGCCAGGCTCTGACAAAGCCTTTTCCCTGTCTCAGGCGTTCAGGGTGAATGATGCACCCTTCACCATCAGCTCTGTGTAGAATTTAAGAGAGATTGAGGACTAGAAGGTCTAGCTGCAGTTAGGGGGTGATGGTGGCTGCAGCTGCATCTCTCCTGTGTGGAAAAGATAGCAAAAATTGCAAGTTTGCAGCTGCTGGCTTTGGGATGTCTATCCATGGGATGACACCCAGAAAGTCCCAGGTGAGAAATGCTCTGCTTGGTCAGCTGCTTAAAGGATGTTGGAGAGCTGTTTCCATCCCCTCAGCTAAAGTCACCATTCATTATTGTGGCTCAACAGCCTGAGACCTGGGTATGGCATAGGACATTTGCCATTAGACTGACAGATTGGAAAAAAATTATGGCTTTGGTGTCTTTTTCTTCCAGAGGATAAGACTTTATTAATACATCTATCTACCTTAGCAAAATGAGAGCAGTTTTCCTTGTGTATGCCAGAGCTTGTGAAATAAAAGGTGTGATCCATAGAAAATCAGTCATCAGATGACTTGGTACCTGAGAAGCGCTTGAAACCTACGTGTGATTACTGGATTATTTTAAGGTTATTAGAACTGCCTCACTATGCTTCTGTACCACATGAAAACCTGCATATGCCTGTAGATAAATACATAGATATTAGCCTGTATATATGTACATTTATGTCATCTGAGAAAACATAACAGAATCGGTGAGCAGTGTTTCTGCATGGTTTAAAGCATGAGAAATACCCGGTTACAGTGGTGTGTTCCTAATCACTGTGCTCCTGAAGGAGCCACGTGAGCAGCCTCATTCCTCTGTCGATGTCTTTGAGAGAGCAAACAGGTTGTCACAACAAGTGTTTCTGTCTGAGACCTAAAATGGCTTCTGTAGTGTGAGGGTTTTGTGTCCAAATGTTTTTTTCTGCTCTTGTTGAAATGCCAGTTCTGAAGAAATGTTGAAAATCTGGAACAAATCCAGCTCTTGTCCCCAGGGATGTTTGAAAATCCATGCAACTTCTGAAATTCACCCTGAACAGACAAAGGAAGGATGCTTGTGATTCACTGTTATTTTGAAAACAATCTTTGAGTTATAATTTCCATCATGTTTTCACTCTTTCCTTTTCCTTTCCAGGCAGTGAAGCTGATTTTAGCTCTTCAAGCAGCACGGGCAGTATTTCAGCACCTGAAGTCCATATGTCGGCTGCTGGAAGCAAGAGATCTTCTTTTTCTCGCAAGTAAGCAAAGCAATTTTTCCGGAATATTGCTAATGCAAAGATAGACTACTGGGTAAGGTCTTGCATTTTAAAACAATCGGGTTAACACAAGGCTTTTGGTAGCACACTGGTGAGAACTGCAATATAAGAAAGAAAAAAAATGCTTTATTCAGTGCACAAAAATTGTCAGTATGCCAGATCAGCCAGCTTGTTGGGGTTTTCTTCGTTTATTTGTGGCAAGTATGGAAAATCGAATCAGGTAAGGCAGAAAAGGCGTTGGCTGGAGTGGAGAGAGAGCTGGGTGTGTTAGTTAACAGCAGTATTTCTACCCAGTTAACCTAAATCTTTTGGTCTTAACAATTTGTTTTATCTATGTCATAAATTGTCAGCTGAGCTTACACCTTTCCAGATCATGATCTTATTTTTTGTTCTAAGAAGTAGACAGTATTGCCTTTGATGTTGGATTTTTTTTTTTTTCTGAAATACCCTTGCCCAGCCTATAGGCAATTAAAAAAAAAAATGTATATAGTCATCTGCCTAAGTGAACCTTTCATGAAAGATTTCTGTAAGATTGCTCCATGTCATATGTGAATTGCAAATTCAGACAGCTTGAGAGCACAGGGGCATTGGGATGGAGCAGTGCACGTTGTGTCCTGCCCACACATTCCCTGCTGGTTACATTTTGTGGAGCAGGAGGAAGGAGTTCACAGAGACAGGACTGGTTTCCTGCCCGTTGCGGAAGAGCTGGCAGGCAGGCTGGGACGGCAGCAGGGTCCCCGTGTGCCTGAGTCACACAGGCGTCCTGAAGGTCGCAGTGTGCCCCGGCACACAGAGGCCCTCAGAGTGAGGTTTGAGAGCGCTTTCCTATCTGTATCATGAGACTCCTAGAAAAATAAACACTACTTAGATTCCCTCTAGATTACATTCAACAAGTAAAGTTACTGGCTGTGGGAAAAAATGGTACTAAGTATAATATGAAGCCCTAAAATCACTTTAATTTCAGTAAGATTCTGTATCATTTTATATACTACTGGACATTTTAATATAACTTTAAACTAGAGCATACTGACATCCTGCATTGGACAGAAGTCCTCTGTAATAAGTCTCCTTCAGATGCGCAGCTATGTTAAGCACAGTCTCTGCGAGTTCTGCCACACACACCAGAGTTGATGATACACTGTATAAAGTGGAAAGAGATATCTCCTTTGCAATATGTTCTTTTTTAACTGTTCTTGCTATGAAACACTTCAGTGTTGCCAGAAACCACAGTCCTGTACTTCATTGTAAAATAATTACAAAATCACCCAAACCGCAGCAGTGTGATGAAGGTTCACAGCAGCCACTCAACCATCTGTTCCTTATAAACTGTTCCATTTGCTGAGAAGGGAAAAAACCAAGTGAAACAATTTAAAGAAGAGATGTTGCTTCATAGTTCTGTGGTATTTGATTTTTTATATTCAAGCCTTCTCTTCTGCTGGCTGGGTTTGCCTTTTTCTGGTATTTTTTTGTTTGGATTTTTAATTTTATTTTTTTTAAACCTGCCCTTTCATTACCATTTAGAAGAACAACGTCAGTGGGGGAGTGAAGGTAGCAATGTAGTAGTGTATAATGACAAACCAAGTGAGCAGGAAAGGGACACATCCCAGGAAGCTGGCCTCAGAGCACTCCAGCCCTTGGGCAGCAGTCAGGCAGGGAGGATACCAACTACTTTCAAGAACACACAGTTAACAGATTCTTTAATAAAGAATGGGAAGAGAAAGGTAAATATGTATGAGAAAAACTGGAAGAAAAAAAAGAAAATATTGTGCTTTTCTTTGTCTCTTTTAGTAATATTTCAGCCTGCTCTCCATGGGGTTCAGACTATATCGAAGTGCATGAATAGCTGACCATGACAGATGAAGCACCCAGTATGCCAAAGGCAGAAAAGAACGGTGGCCCAAACAAAATCTGTTTTCATTGCACACTGTGATCCCTCAGGCTGCTTGCCAAGGAGCATGAAAGCAGTCTTACAGCAACCCTCCATGCACAGGCACCACTCTGCAGGGCTGGCCAGGGAAAGCTGGAGTGTGGTTCTTCTGGCATTAGTCCAGACCACAGGCCTCTCATTATTTAACAGAGTCAAAGACTGGGGGAATGTGGATGATCTGATGGAGTCACTGGGAACTGCGCTGTCCACAAAAAGATGTAAAATGGCTGAGATTTCCTTAGAACACGTAATTCAGACTGAGAGCCCCCTGCCAGTGAAAGAACATGCAGTGGCTGATCATGTCAGAACTTTATTTCTTTCCAGCCACTCACAGTTATCTCTCTGGTTTATTGTTTAGAGAACTTTCTGTGTAAAATAAGACATATAATGGCTTGTGTGATAAGAATAATGCTTTCACTGTTTTGTTTCTTCTCCAGTCGTGGTCCTTATGGTCGGAATAATGGATCCTTATCCTACAAGTCTGGAGCCAGTCCACCTGCTTCACACGGAAAGGATGCTTCATCAACACTGTGCAAAAACCATCTGAGTCCCGCTAACATCCATCAGAGTTACAGGGCTTCTTCAGCCAGCAGCAGCAACTCAGGCTCATACAAAGGAAGTGACAGCAGTCCAGTGATGAGGCAAGTCTGTGTTTCAGCCTCCTGGTGCTGGGTACATTGACACTCTCTCTGCACTGTAGCGTGGGATCAGCTGTAGGAATTGCTGTGCAGGTCATCTTGCTCCTCACTGTAGTTGTGATGCCTAGTATAGGTGACAACAGTCAGCAAGGTTCTCCATACCATGTAAAAGCTTTATTGTTCCAGCACTGTAAAATTCAAGTTTACTTTAAGTCAAAGTCCTTTGCAGTTGGTTTTCACTCCAAGGCAGGCTATTTCATGCCATCAGTTCTCATGAGGATTTACTGGTTTGTTTGTTGTAGAATTCTTTTCACTTCAAAGAGAATTGGGTGGGGTAGTGTAGGAAAAATGATACACTTGGGCAAAAATTCATCCTGCTTAGCCTTAGGGACCTCCCTAAGGAGTGCAGTTTCCTTTATAGGAAAGAACACAGATACCTGCCAGAACATGTGACACATGTTGCAGAGGAGAAATGGCCACCATGCTGCTGCTGTTGCCCTCTCTCCCAGACAACTGAGCAGCCAAGCGTGTAAGATATACACCCAAAGATAGACAGGATGAGTGTAGATTTCAGTGTGCTCATCTTTATAAATCCTGTGTGGAGCTGAACTCAGTCCTTGGGCTGCCTCACCTGGCTGGCTGTAGATGGGTGCCCTTGCCCTGCCTGCTCTTGGGCACACCACCCATTTGGGGTGAGGGGATGACCAGGTATTTTAAAGTTAAAATAAAGTTAAAAGCCTCATTTGATGTAATGACACTGAAACCAAGTACAATAAATAGTAAATCTTGCACTGTAGCTACAAATCAGCTGTTTCCTCAAGTACTTTGATTTGCAAGGTGAGGTAACTTCTGTGGACACTGAGGAGCCCCAGATGAGTCAATCTTTGCATTTATCAGTCAACGGGATGTTTTTCATTCTGCCAGGACTTAAGAACTGTAAGAGTGATGTTATGTGATGGTTTGTTTTGGGTTTTTTCAGGCGATCAGGGAGATACAATTCTTGTGGTGACAATCACAGCATTAAGCCACAAAACCCAGAGCAGTATTTGACTCCTCTGCAGCAGAAAGAAGTGGCAGTACGACATTTGAAAACCAAGCTGAAGGAATCTGAAAGCAAACTTAAAGAAAGGTAAACCTCACTTCAGAAATCAGCCAGAAAGATTTATTTGGGAATATTTAGGAGTGGGAATCCTGAGTGTTTTTACTCATTTCTTGATCAATGAAGTTTCCATTAAGAAATTTGAAATACGATCAGTCTGATTAGGTTGTTTTCAGTATTTCAGGTTTCAGAGTGTACTAAGGGGAAGCAGAACAATGAGTTTATTTATAAATATAGCTGTCTCTTTTTCCTTTTTGGAACATTCACAATAAAATACTTTAAAAGGACAACTTTTTACCAGTCTGATTTAGATTGAGACCTTTTATACATAGAACAGTTTCTACCTGCCAGCATGTGTTACCTTCGTATCCTGTTCTACCTCTCTCAGTGAAGTAGAACTGCAAATGTCCCCCTTTTCCCCAGTGAGAGAAAACTTCATACCCAAACCACTGTGCCTATTTGTGTTTTTGTCACTTATATACTGAATTTTTCACAATAGCCCTTTGTATGGGTGCTGAGCAAAGAAGTGACAACGTGCATTATGCAGCAACAGATGTCTCTTTCGCTAAAACTGCACTCTGAGAGCTGGCTCTCCAGCACAGACAACCCAAGGGGGCACAAAGGGCTATTTGAATGGAGCCCAAGACAGGGTTCCAGGGACCCTGTGCTCTTCCTCTGCATCAGCAAGGCCTGGAACTGACATAGGAGTCCCCTCTCCCCCACTTGCTCCCCATGTGCTTGCAGCAGCCTCTGGCTCCCTGCTGGGGAAAGCCAGCCATGTACCTGCAGACCTGAGCTCCCTGGCTGTCCAAGGCCAGCATTGGCTCTGGCAGTATGTGACAAGCTGCTGGCAGGTACTGGGGATGCATCCGGGCAGCTGTTTCCCCTTTGCTCCAGGGCGAGGCAGTAGGAGAGATTTTAAGCACTACAGTGGTTAGACCTGACCTAGAGGTCACCACATGTGCCTCAAATTGTCTAGGATCATGGCACAGCCTACAAGGCTGCTGGTTTTGTGGGGAGGTCAGTGACTCCCATTAGCAATCAGCTGGCATATCTTGGCTCTCTCAGAGGTGGCCACAAATGGCACCTGGAGAAATTTGCTTCCTTCTTGGAGCATCTCAGCAGCAGAGCCATCGCTGTGTGGTGGGGTCTCATGTTGACTTTAACTGAGCAGTCAGCAGAAGTGTTACATCATTTTTATTTTGCTACAGGGAAACAGAAATAGAAGAGCTTAAAGCTCAGCTGGGACGGATGAGGGAAGACTGGATTGAAGAAGAGTGCAATCGTGTGGAGGCAGAGCTGGCCTTAAAGGAAGCAAGAAGCGAAATTAAACAACTCAAGCAGGTTATTGAAAGCATGAGAAGCAGCTTGGCTGAGAAAGACAAAAAAATTCAGAAATACTTCATAGACATAAACATTCAAAACAAGAAACTGGAATCTTTGTTGCAGAGCATGGAGATGGCTCAGAACCACTCTGTAAGGGATGAGCAGTGCCTGGAGTACACGAGCGATGCAGAGGGGAAGCTGTTATCATTGTGTGCCACCCTGCCAGACAGCCCCATCACAGAGGACCAAGGTCTGGAGGAAGTGGCAGACAGTGATCTGCTTCTTAGTGAGGACAGAGCTAACGGGACTGACTCATCTGGAGAGAGTTTGACCACCACAACCTCTGAGTTGAGTGATCCAGCTCCCTTCAGTGCTGCTGTAAATAAAGAGATGCTTGGAATCATTCTGGATGGAAAACTAACTTATTGCCAGGAGGAAGAAAAAAGCAACATGATGGTGGAACAGGCCATCCAGACTGACGTGGTGCCATATAGCTTAGATGTGGAGCAGCTCATTCAAAATATCTTCAGAGCTCAAGACACCTGTCCTCTAAGCCCACCTTCTTCACTGAAGGAATTGGGTGAATTTTCTCTTGGAAGCTTCAGTGATTCTGGTATCATAGTGGACTTAACTCCAAGTGATCCCAATTCTGCCATCCTTTTGTCTCCTATGGAGTCTCCATGCAGGAGGGTGGAGCACAGAGTTAATGAAAACCGTTTCATGAAAGAACTTGATTTTACAGAAACTCATGATGATGAAGCCTTTGAGTATGTTAATACAGGAATAAAGAAGAGATACTGGAGCAGCAGTCTCCTCGGGGATCTTCTGGCTGTAGCAGCCCCTGTTGTACCAACTATTGTGTGGGCTTTGAGTACTCAGAGAGGAGGAACAGATCCTATTTACAATATTGGAGCATTGCTTCGTGGTTGCTGCCTGGTGGCCCTGCACTCTTTACGCCGAACACCCTTCAATATCAAAACCTAAAGTCTGCTCTGTCCCTGGGCACCAACTGGCTGAGGCAGAGAGAAAGAGGGATGAGATAGATCGTAAAAGGTTACTGTATATTCTGGCAGAGTCCATCATTTGCTTTTGACTACTTGATTTGCACTATAAATCAGTTCAAAAACATATTCCTTTTTTCAAAATAAAAAAAATAAGCTGAACCTCGTACTTCCACAAGATGTTTTTAACAGTACTGCTGCTTACAGAAATAGTCCTCCTGCTGCCAGGCACCATGTCCCTCCCCTGTGCTGGTGACTTTCTGGTGCCAACACATCTTCACAGTGAACATAACAAGGGAAACAGGAATTCGAGCCTAGTGCTCTTTCATGTTCCACTGCTGAGCTAGGATTAAGCTCAGTCACTCTCCCTGGATGGTTCACTGGGCAAATGTACAAGCACTTTGCACTGGCTCAAGGGTAGTGCGAGATGCACAAGGGAACAAGTGGCTGGAGAAAGGTGGGGTATTTCTCTAGGCAGCACTAACCTTCCCTTAGGGTATCACACCTGTGCTCCAGAAAGCATGCTAGCGCTTTCCATTTGTTGTCCCAAGTGTCAATTCAATTTAGAAGTAAAACCTGTATTCCCCAGGCAGCTTCCAGCACATCGTTTGTGCCTGTCTCATGTAGTACTCTTCTCAATTGTGCAATTGCTTGAGCATTTCACTGGTCTTGTGCATATACAGGGACTGTAACCAAAAATGTACATCCTTGGGAGTCTTAACACTTGTTACAATTATAAGTATAGGCGTGGATACACTTTGACTCTTAATGTTGTTTTAAAGTCTTTATGAATTGGAACCGGATAGTCTTTTGAGCCCTTTGAAATACTATGTATAAATGTATTGTGTTTTAACTTATTGTTTATTTAATTGCTTTATTGTAAATTACCTTTATAATTACAAGTTCAGTAAAGCATGATAGATATGTCAAATGTGTGAGTGTTTTACTGTAGAAAGGTATAAAAAAATACCCCATTCTAGCTGAGCTGTCAGATACAGGCTGAGCAAGGGGAGGGACTGTATCAGGTACTGTTCCAGGAAATCAGAATTAGACTGAGAAAACCTGAATACACTTCCAAGTGTAAGCACTCACCAGGCTTATTAAAGGCTCCAGCTGGGCTGCAGTTGCACACACAACCCACTCTGCTGCCTCACACAGCACTCACACATGCAAGTGACCCAGTCTTTAACCCAATGCAATCATCTGGAAAACTTTGACTCCTCAGTGCTGCAGTCCCAGAATAATACCAGTCTTTCTGGCATTTAACCCACCTGACAGTCATGTGGTCTCAGTGTGTATGCACACTGTGACCATCAAAACATTAATTCTCCATGTCCAAAACCTAAGATCTGTAGATAGATCAGAGGACAGCAATGCTACCCAACAGGCAAAACAGTGGGGTTTGTCTGGCTCCACCCAAGCTTTCAACCCCACCTCTGGCCATTTAAATCTCACTGGCCTCCTGTTTTCCCCTTCAGCAAAACAAGTGTAGTATTTCCTTGTGTGACCCAGAGAAGATGGGATCCAGGGAAGCCTGACAGTGCCATGTATTGCTCTGCAGCTTTTGGGAAGGAAGTTATGAGTAATCCACAAAGGAGTATAATTGGCCATGTGTGGGGAGCATTTGCAACACTCAGCAGGGATGATACTGATGCCTACAGAGGTGACTTGCACACCTTTCATGTCCCTCTGGTGCCTGGGTGATGAATTATTTTGTGTTTGCCGTAGAGATCCTAGAGGCTTCATTAAGCATTACATTAAAGAAGAGAACTCTAACAGATCATTTGACGTAATATAATCCCCATCTAACGGAGATGGACATGAGAGCATCTTGCTTACATTGCCATGAATTTGTCTTCCATGCTCTCCCACCTTCTTGGGTGCCTGCAGCCATCTGGCTTGCTTTGTGACACTGCTGCACTGCATATTACTCAAATGTCACTTTCAAAAGCTTTTACATCATAAGGACACTAGGGCCAAAATGACCAGTTGGAGATATTAATATAAATATTACACAACCATGGACTTTCATAATTCCTGAATATCTTTTCTTGGGACTGAAACACATTACAGAAAATTTTATTCCTACATCAAAATATATCTGTGCAGGGCCAGGACAGCAGTACTTTATACCTGATGTTACCAGCTTCATTACAATGTTGGATTTTTCTTTCACAGCCATTATTGTTTAAGTGATCTTTGAGTGACAGTGAAATGCACCATAATTTAGAAGAAAAAGTGATTTCCAGTTCTAGATGCATTCACTGTTGACTGTGGGGGGTTTTTGCAGCAAGAGACAACCAAAAAACTAAAAAGCACCAAAAAACTACACTTACGTTTAAGATGCCGTAGGCCGACCTCATAACCGGAACAATGTTGAAGTTTCTTTCTGTCCTTAAGATTCTTCAGTCAGTTCAACTCTCATAAGACATTTAACTACTATGCTCAGCGAGAGGTGACAGCATTCTGATCACATTCCTGATAAAAGCCTTTGCTCTGATCTCTGTCTAAAATTCAGTTTGCTTCTAAGCCTCCACCTTTCCCCCTCCACACTGCAAGGACATAGACAGCTCAAGATGCCCTTTGTTAGAACACACCTGAATTACTACAATTCACAAGTCCCACACTTTGGTCTTTGTTCCACGATCCATAGAGGATATGCCAGTTGTTGCTCCAAACATACCAACTTCGCTTTTTTCCCTCTAATATTACACTTAAGTCTTAGTCATGTCGCACCTTTATCTCACTGGTGCTGTACACAACTAGGGGAGGACCATCAGTCTCCAAACAGTTCAATAGAAACTCCCATCCCTTTTTTATGAGTTTAGAAAATGCTTATACCCACACCTGTACCCCACTGGAAAGTCATACCTCAAAACATGCAAGTGAGGAGGACATGCAGCTCATACACTATGGGTAAAACAGTGAACACTTGAATTCGGGCTTACAGCATAGGAACCAAATCAGCTTCTTCCTGGGCTGAAGGGATGCATGTTCATAATCCCACTATACATTTTATTTCTAATCCAGGGACAAAAAAGCCTCTCTTTCATATTCAGCTTTAAGAGGTACCCAGCATGCCCTGCTGCTGAAAATGTTGAGGCCCAGGCATTTGACCCCCTTCCCACCAGAGATTCATCTCTATCCTTCACAGAATCACAGAATGCGTCAGGTTGGAAGGGACCACACTTGGTCATCTAGTCCAACCTCCCTTCTCAAGCACAGAGCACATGGCACAGGATTGCATCCAGGCACTTCTTGAGTATCTTTAGGGGGATAGACTACAACCTCTCTGGGAAATCTGTTCCAGTGCAAACTCAACTCAAGTAAGGAAGTTCTTCCTCATGTTGAAGTAGAACTTGCTGTGCATTAATTTCTGCCTGTTGACTCTTCTCACTCTTCCTTATGTCCTTTTCACAAGGCTGTTCCCAATAAGTAATTACACATTTCTCCTTCCTTTCCCTTCCTCTCTCTTAATCCCAAACTCCTGAAACATATTTAGCACTGTTTTACATATGCCCTAGATAAGAAGTGAGTATTTTGCTCCAAATCCCCTCAGACAAATCAACACAGGACCTGGCAGGCATGAACAACTACAGCACAGTCAAGGAAATGATTTTTCAGTCATCCTGTTAGGTCAACCCTCCACAGTCAAGAATATCAGCAAAAGCAATCAAGTCCAGCTTTCAGCCAAGAAAGAAAAAAAAAATCACATGGCCAAAAACTAAAATATGAATGAGAAAAGGAGGAGCATATGGCAGCAGAAAGGAAAGACAAGAAATGCACACAGGGGTGTACAGAATTTTCAAGAAACTCAAACCAATTGAAAAGATAGTATCAGAGCAGCAGCCTCAGTAAGTTTAGCAAAAGTGTTTTCATATTTATCAAAGATAAAAAAATCAAGGAAGGAACAAAGAAGAGAGACCACAGGAAAAAGACGAAACTGATACTAATGCATGGGTTATCAGCATTCAAGAGACTTCTTCCAAGACCAGTCCTCCCTACTGGCACCATGTCAACACAGAGCACAGATGGGAGGCATCTCTAGAGCAGCTGTGCTCAAGTTTGGCAGGTAGATGGAAGGAAGAACAGCAAAGCAGTACGCAGTAGGAGGGAAAAGCAATGCAAGAGGACTCCCAAGAAGAAGGTGGCAGAACTCAAGGGTTTTTAAAATGGCTTTAGGCTCAACGATCCAATGTGCTTTCATGATGTATTCAGGGGCTTTGTTTGCAACTTAGTAACTGGCCCATCTGTTGTTATTTTTAATAAATAGTATTGATTTACATCTATTTTATATTGTTTCAAAAATAGCAACAGTAATCACTAATTTTCTAAAAAATGAGACAGTTTCCAATGGATTTAACTTTTAACAGGCAGTAGATAGCCAGTTTCCTTGCCCTGTGTCAGCAATAGTTAAAGAACTGTGACTGGTACCTCCTTGCTTCTTGAGTGCTGTTAAAAGGACAAACACAGATTGTTATTAAAGCTTATTCATAAACTTTCTCATCTCCCATCCCCTGTCAGATACTTTGGAGGTGTGTAGTAGGAGCAGATTTGCTTGCCATACTTGCTGCACTTAAGTCTACACTTGAAGTAATCTGTTCTACTCCAGCCAGAAGACTTGTGCAGAAAACATGCATGGCACTGTTGGCTTCAAAATATATTTCAAAATTTAACATCTGAAAATTGCTGTCAAATCAGTTTAGTTGTGCAAGATTTGAACCTATATGACAAGTATACTTAACATTTTAAAAAAACTTTTCTCTGTGACTAAAGCCATTAAAATTAATTCTGTCTTGTTTTCTCAATTATGTAGACTCTAAGCAAAATTTGTGCCAGAACCTACTAGAACTTAGTTACAAATTCTATTTTTGTAGGCAGGAAAGATCTAGTCACATGCCCCCCCCCCCTCCCCTTCCCATTATCTTACAACTGACACTTCCTGTGCTGTTCCTGGATGAACAGGAAACAAGTCTCATCTGCGAAATGTGCCAACGTCACTCATCTGTCCCGAGGTAAGAAATCCATACAACCCACGAATCAGGGATAATAGCACCCACACAACAGAACCTGGAAAAAGCATTCACTGAAGCACTGGGCTGGACGAAGCACATAGACCCCACCTCCCTCCCACACACCTCTTTCCAACAGACATTGATTGAACTTCATTAAAGCACTGTTGCCTTCTACTGCCCATTTACCATACACACTTCACCTGGGGAATTACAGAGTAAACACATACAGTAACTGCAAAAAATGGAGTTTGAAAAGTGCTTGTAACTGAACTGAGAATTTTCACACTAGCTTTATTAGCAGGAAGACACAATTTTCCTTCTCAATTATGCTAATTATGCAATGACTGTAAGGTGTGAGGATTCCTATCTGTAGGAAGTTTAATAATTTCTGCTAGAAATACAAATTTACCAATAAAAGTAAATTATTACAATGCTCCCTTACATTCACATCAGCCTTTGTAGGCTGTACCACTCCTGTGTAGTGATGCCACTGCTGGCAGCCATTGCAGTGTCACATGTAAATAGGAGCACAGGAAGCTGCAAGTGACAAAGTGACAAGAAATCCACTTTCAGTGGATTAGCTGCATAATCCAACAGGAGCACATTTTGAGTTGCAGATCATCCATAATAAATTATTTTCTTCTACACAGGTCAATATGATCTCCCATGGAGAACTTTCAACTGTTTACAAATACTTTCATCAAGAGTAAAAGCAGACTTTTTTATCAGGCAGGAAGCAAAAGGTTCTTTAAAACTGTTTAATTACATGTTTCAGGTAAGCACAGACAATACAGGTAGATTTCCCACCAATCAATATTTACATTCTTTTTTCTAGGCTTGAGATGTTCATTAAGAGTGTTTTTCAATCAACATCCTTGTCAATCACTTTTGCTGCAAAGAAGGGTGCTGGAAAAGAACTATTGCAGGAAACATTCCATCAAGGCGTGATTTTCTGTGGGGCTTTTCTTCTTTAGGAACTACGTACTAGTAGTTCAAGATATTTTGGGAAAATCCTGGCTTCCAAGATGACCCGAAGAATGCATTGAAACCAAGCAGTGTGTTGAAGTCCTATAAATAATTAAATCAACACCAATACATATGTTGTAGAGCTGAAATTTTCTTTTCACTGGCACTGCCATTGCTGCATGGCTTCTGTTAGGACAGTTTTACACCAATTTTGTTTTGTTCCTTTTTCATTAGCCTTTGTGCCTCTTTCTCCATTTTCTTTCGCTGTTGTTCTGCTGCTCTTTTTTCCCTTTCTGCTATCTTCTGTTGTCTGTAATTAAAGAAAACATGATTTGCTAAATAACACACACTCAATTTTCAGCATGGTCATACCTTAATTTCCTGTCAATACATAGGTTATTATAACTAATAAAAACAGAGCTTCAGTCTATTGCCATTAAGCTTAGAACAGTCATTCTTTTACTGTGCTGAAGTCCTTTTTTCAGATTAATCTAGAATTGTCGAATATACTGAGCTGGAGCCCACAAGGATCATCAAAGTCCAACCCCTGGCCTGCACAGGACCATCCCCATAAATTACACCATATGCCTGAGAGTGTTGTTCAAACAGTTCTGGCAGGCTTAGTGCTGTGACCACTTCCCTAGTGAGCCTGTTCCAGTGATCACATTCTAGGTGAAGAACCTTTTTGTAATATCCAATCCAATCTAGTTTTAGGCAATAATATTTGTTCAATTATTCTGCAATTTAAAAGCCACTAGTTTCTCAAAGATTCAGAGTAAGTGAATCAGTGAGAGTATAGGACTATTGTAAAGCCTAGAGCAAAAATTAAAAATCTATCTAATACTATATTATCTATTGCTCTACTAGTATTATCTATTACTATATTTTCTAATGCTCTATTATCTAATAGAATATCAGCAGCAGCTCAAAAGTTTTGAGGTTTTGATGGTTTGGGTTTTTTTTTGAGACTGTCACCCATTATTGTACATTCTACCTGACAGCTGACAGAGCTGTCAGTCTAGCAATATGCAGAGTAATAATATTTGCCACATTACAGTGGCAGATTTTTATATTTCCCACATATCTGAACTGATGCAGAAGTGCTATGCACACCAGCCAATATAGAGACAGTAAAATTCCAAAAAGGCACATGGTGTTAATGCTGCTGTTCACGTGCAGTTCTGAAGGGAGGCATCTTGGCAGCTCCTGTTTCTTTCCCCAGGATGACCTGCAGGACATGGAGCTCCTGCACACAGCAGCGGTTCTGCGCCCTCTGCAGCCTGGGATCCTGCACTCAGTTCTGCCCAGAGAGAGACCTTCACCTCGCCTCAGACACAGCAACTGGCCAACAAAAATACAAACAAGTAGCTGCTATAAACTAAAAATGTGTGAGCTTAACTGCTTCCACTGGGATAAAAACTTCGTTGGTAATATAAATAGATAGGTATCTAAAATTTGCAGAAGAAACTAAGTTCCAACTAACTCAAGTTAACTGAAAATGCAGTTTATCATCCACTACACCAATTCACCACTGACTGGAAAATTTCAGTGCATCCCAGCCTAGCACTTGTGGAAAATGGGGAGAAAAGAGACTACAGAAACTTCTCAGGCTCTGATAGCCTACTCTTCAGCACTGTCTTTCTGCATGCCTTAATTCCAGGGAGCGTTTGACTTACTATATATGCTCATTTCAATTGTTATGCTTATACATAAACTCACCAGAGAGGCCACAGGACAGAGTCTTCACTGCTAGTTAGCAGGACACAGCCCACTTCTGCGTAACTGATCTGCACTCCATTTCCATTACTACACAAAAATTATTCTGGTCTTACTGAGCACCCACAGGTAGCAGATACAGCAGGCTAAGGGAAACCCTTACTTTTTCTGCACACTCATTTCATTCTCAAAAAGCACCACTGGAGTATAGTCAGCATTAACACTCTGGAACGTTAGGGGGACTCTGTCCTCTATTTGGCAGTCTGAAATATTATACAAGTTTCTTCCAAGTGTTACACTTATGCATTAAGTCACCAGAGTGGCCACAGGATCTTCAGATCATTTTGCAGACCAAGATGCAGACTTCTGTCATTAAGAAGAGACTCCAAAGCACTTCCTTACTACACTCTGTTGAAAGCAGAGCCAGGCCTGTGCAGTACTATACTTAAGTTTTATGTTAAATGTCAGATGTTAAAGACACCAATGATGTCTACTGCAAGAGAAACTAAACCCAGAAGGGATTTTCGATCAATCTTGCTAAAAGTCAGCCAGGACTTGACTCATTTACAGATAAACATTGTCATTTCTGTGTCATGAATAAAACAAAGGTTTTACTTCACCCAGCTGGGATACAGCTTACATAATGATCAGCTGTATTGAGGTAGCCAGCCATAGCTGGACAAGTGGTAAGCCATCGACAGCTGGAGTTCTAATCATGTTTTATCTGCTGGAAGTATTTAGACACACATCCCTTCTGTAACAACTGTAGTTTGATACTTTTTAGTGAGGCCAAACAGGAATCCTATGAGAAGTAACCATTTGAGTTGAACCATTTCAACTGGAAAGATGATAGGCTGAAATCTTTAGGATAGGTTCAACCAAGTAACATGACACTTTGAAAAATTAAGCTTTTGGGAAACCCCACTGTTATCACCATGTAAGAGATGTCTCTTCCTAGGTATTCTAGAGCATGAACCTGATAGTTGGCAAACAATATAACGTTGACCATCCTGGAAATGTTCACTGCACAAATTTTACACTCCAAAAATAAACTGGCATATACATACACCAGCTACTTTTTAGGAGTCCTAACACCATCTGTAATGGAATGTGGCAAGGGTTAAGTAAATACAATGCAGCCTCTGCAGCTAGCAAAAGTAGCTCTTTCATTTCTCAGTTAAAAAAA
>VXBC01000360.1:379289-393949 GCA_013399945.1 Ploceus nigricollis | reverse complement strand
TACTTAAGTCTCAGCAGACTGCACTCTAGCTATTAAAGATCTTACTGAGTCTATTGATACTCCTTACAGGAAAAAGTACTATACGTGGAACAAAAACAGCCCAAAAGCACATCTTTCATATCACAAAGCTTGTACTTCAGTACAAGACCTGAAACAGTAATGAAGTTAAAAAAAAGAAAAAAAAAAAAAAAAAAAAAAGACAAGCAAGGTATTAACCAGAATGTACACATAGATACCAGATAAAGTTTACAAAAATATTTGCATTACAACCCTATTCTCACATGTTAAGCTGCTGCAAAGCAAGACTGACAGAGATAACAAATTGAATAAATTCTAATTATGATTAGCACATTGAGAATGATGTGCTTTGAGAACTTTCCTCCTGTCTTATTCCACTGATTGAAAATGTAAATTTTTCAAAACATTAAAATAAATACTTGATCAGAATCCTATTTTCTTTTCCCCACAATACCTATTTTCCTTACAATAATTTTTGAATATATCATGTCTTCATTTCATATTATCACATATGAAAGCCATGTACTTGTGATATAGTGAGTAGTATTACAACAGCCTAGGAAGCTAAAGCTATCTGAGGCTGGTTACCTGACGATGTAGCAAGCAATAAAGTTCGATACAACTGTAAGTCACTACCAGTTCAAATCATTGTGTATGATTACCTTAAACTTAATTTGCATCTCTTTACCCACCATACCCCTTAAAGGAAAGGAAAAAAGAACACAAACTGAATGGCTGAAGTACTCACACTAACTTTGTGCAAGACTTTGATTTTACATTCAGCCTTACCAGCTAGTTTGGTTAAGTTAGAAAAGCCTAGCTCCTACAGGGATTCCAAGCACATATTTATCACTTCACCTTCTATCCTGAACTATTTTTACTTTAATCACATGGTTGTGATACTTTTTATAAGGACATCAAGTGGTATTTTACTTAATCAAGTAATGTGATCTGAACAGAATAAAATTGTTGGATTGGTGGGGCGCTGTTTTTAGCGCCTGCATGCGCATGTGTTAATGTGCTGTTCAGATTTCCTCTACTATCTCATTTATTAAATTAATTAGACCCAAAATGTCTTCTGGTGAGTACCAGTTACATAGAGATTAGATGCATAAAAATATTTTGTCTTAAGAGGCATTTAACAATTCTTGGCACTTACCAGAAAGGTGTCAAATAAACAAATGTGATTCTTTTACATGTAAAACCTTTACATAGTGTTATATTAATTTCAATTACCTAAGAACTTCTTCTGCCTGCCAAGCAGCATCTTCCTCTTCTTCCCAGGCATTTGTATTTTCTTGCCAAGTATCCAGGTCTCCCAGTTCAGGCTGAAACAAAATAAAAGTTCTAAGCACATGGAAAAATTAGATAAAACACTGGTGTGTGACTGCCAGAGTGGCTCCTGGATGACAGCAAAGTTTCCTTAACATTTATTTTTAACCTTAATGCTTCAGACTTACAGAAACATTTGAGGTATGGCAGTGCTTCTCGTCTGTGTGTCCAGGTTTTTTTCCTGCTATAATACTGATACTAATACTAATACTAATCATTTTCAGTTGTCAAAGGGTTTTTTGGACAAAGACAGGAAGGAAGTAGTGGAGTGCATTTTCAGGAAGAGGAAGATAGACTGAACAGATTATATGAGTAGATAGTGTAAAAGATTTCTTGTGGTTGCATGGACAAACCAACACGTACATCCACGTTTTTATGTCCAGTATCAGCTGAGTGACACTTTTACTCACTAGAAGTCCTTTCCTGAACTATTTTCATAAAGGACAGTGCAAGGAGGTGGTATGACCATTCTGTACTGCTTCCTGCCTGTACCTTTTTGTGCACAATGTTTATCAAAAGAGAAACACTGTTAAAAAAGGCAAAGGGCAAGGGAGGGAGAGCATCTCCTGCTAACTGGCCAGGCTGTTAGGCAACTAGACAATTTTTTCAAAGGCTAAGGAGCAAAAATTATGAGACTGCTACATTACAATCCCTACAGAAAGGAAAGGAGAAGCAGAAGGTTAAAAATGGGTCCAAAACAATAAAGCAAAGGTAAGTTTGAGGCTTTCAAAAAAGCCTCCTACTCTTTTGTTAGTAACTTACTGTATAAAATCCAAAACTTATAGTTCATTGCTTTAGCAGATTTGCAAGCCTGTTAAGTATATGAAAGCTTCTTACCTTTTTATCACTGATCTGTCAACTTTCTCAGCAGAACATATTGGACATTCTTCACTCAATTTTAAAACAATTTACATTATTCCCCAACTATTCCAATTACTCCCCACAATGCACACCTTAGGCAGACTATTCCTTCCCGTAGAGAACATAATTTAACTGACAAATACAAGATCAATACTTAAAGCATACTTACAGATTGGTGAATAAAAGGAATATCTTGTGTGGCTGCTAATCTGCTAGAGAATCCTGTGTTTCCCTCTGGAATCCCAAAATTTAAAGGCTCTCGTTTTTTAATAACTATCTGAAACATTCAAAAAAAGGAACAAAGAAGTGGTAGATCAAAGCACTGCAGAGATTCCTTGGTGATCATATAACTCTGTGCCCATGAAGGTTCAGCTACACAACACCTCACTGTGTCTTAAACCTGGCCAGGTTCTGAAAGCTGCACAGTCAAATAAACTTGTAAGTGAAAGATAAATGCAAAAGATAAGAACTCCTCCTCCCCCCAACTAGCTTTTTCTTTAGTCACATAGAAACCTGTGACTCTATCAAGACAGAGAATGGGCACAAAGAATCACAGATCAAATAGCCACATCCCCCAGTACTCATAAAAGCTACAAATTATGTGATATATTGCTTGGAGAAATCCTGCTTCCATGACAGGTCACTTTAATGTACTACTTTTGAGGACAGTGCTGTCTGCACAATTGTACTGCACTTTAATGTCAGCTCTCTCAACTACTCCAATAGCATATCTGCACAGTTTCAATAGCTGCAAATTCTCTGTCAACAAAAACTAGTAAAGCTCTGTACCGGTTTGGCTGAAAAGCAGTGCTTTTCCCAAAACAGTTGCCAAGATCACGTATCATTTTCACTTGTCTTGACCTCAAGACACAAACTTTGTTTTGCCTACTTTGAGCCTCTTCTGCTTCCCAGCGAGGCAGATCCACAGTTCCACTGCCTGTATGCTTGTACCAATCCAAGAAAGGAAACAGGACTAGACAATCTTATTGAGCAATGACAGACTGTTATTTGACTGAGGTTCTATTTCCAAATAGATCAGTATAGAAGAGTGACAACATGAGTAGACTGTACCTCAAATCTCAGGGTTTATATTGAGACATTCAGTTGAAATAAACACAAATTCACACTGAATGGTGTCAACTTGGCCAAGTTAACAGGGATGTTCTTTACAGTGCTTGCAGTCATCCCTAGAGATATATTTAAACTAAACCCAGTGTACAGTACTCAAACAGCATGGACTCTTCCCCAGTTTTGTTCTGAACCTGAAGCTCATTCTATGAGGAAAAAAATGTCAGTAGATATAAAGGAGAAATCTACTGCACAACTTCTCTGGTAACCTATTCCAGTACTCATGAGGTTTTTCCAATTGACTCAAAGACCTGTAAGTATCTAGCTGAAAGATGTGCACATAGAAGCAAAACCTGCCATAATCAGATTTTAATCAGCATTTATTTACAATCTTGATGCTCCTGTAGAGATACCCTCCTGTCTTGTCTCCACAGTAAAAAGGGCTATTTGAAGAACAAGCTATTTTGAAATATCAGTTCCCTAATTCCAGCCTCCCCAGTATAACTTGGTGAAACAAATAACCAGTTTTCTGAAACAGCAGGGCTGCTCCGTCAGACTTCAATGAAGAAGACATTGAATGTCTTTGTTCAAATAAGGATATGAGCACAAATGACTAGAGGGCTCTCACATTATACTTTCCAGAACTCTTAGAGTATGAAACTATTCATAAGTTTTCAATAACATGAAGTCTAAAGATGCAAACGTGATAGAATCACAACTGTTAAGATCTCAAAGGTCTTAACATTAAATATGATAAACTACACACCAGCAATTATTCTCATTTACCAATAGCATCTTCTCTAAGTTGCCAATTTACTTGTTTTTATTTTAAAGCAAGGAAAACCCTTCCAAAGTATAGTTGAAAATGTAATACTTACTTTTTGAGTTTTTCTTATAGTTGGTGCCATATCTTTGAAATAATCAGGTTCCATTTGTTCCAAAGAATTTTGCTGAGCAGCCACATTACCATTGCCACCTTCAATCTTCACACTTGTAGGTGCATCTTCATCCCAGGAAGACCAGTCTTCTACTTCAGGCTGAATATAAGAATATGGTACAAGTTAATATTATCTGCAAGTAAAAACTTGTCTTTTTATATCTTGCTAAGATATATACTTAATACTGTATCACATATTATTATATCTTTCATATATATCACATTATATCTTTCTTGGGTATATACCAATTCAATATTGTAGGACTTCTATAATCACCTTGTTACAGGATTAAGTCACCTACCACTTTAACAATTACCTGCTTAGGAACAGATGAATAATCCACTGTGGTTGGCAAAGTTATTTGGTCTCCACTTAACTTTCGCCCTCTTCCAGACCTGAAAAAAAAATGTAGGATTCCTCCAAGCTCTGAAAACATGAGCACTGAGTTTAAAAAAAACAAAAAAGGAAGTCTGAGAATAGCACTACTGAAAATAGTCATGGCTAAAACATTTAGTGTTTCAATTACCTTTGTATTAACTACTGTCAGTAAGTCTGCTAAGCAAAGGAATTTAATCATGAATTGAAAGTTGTGTTCACAAGAATATGCACAAGAAAAGTGCAATTTACTTTTCTAATTGCAGTGAAATAGAGGAGAAATACTTCTAAGAAATACGAAAATGGACTAACTCATCTGCATAATTCAGTCACAATTTTTAGATTGTCAGTGCTTATGAAGCAAGCACTAGTGATCTATATTTGTCAAAGAACCATTTCTACTGTAAAATGAGAAATTTTTCTATTTGTCTTAAATTTTAAGCTATGTCTAACAAATAGCTTTCTGAGCTGCTTGATTTGAAAGCCCCTCTAAAGCTTTTTTCTTCAAAGTCTAAACAGAGGTAATGCAAGATTATGCAAGTCAACAGCTTTAATTCAATTCATGCTTCTATTTAAAGAATACTGTTTCAATGCATTTCAGCAACTATATAAAATAATTTTAATTGAAAACAACACTAGTGCATTGCAAATAAACTACCTAGATATTTACTTCATGACAATGTTCAAAGATCAGAATAATAATTAAAATACTCTTAGCTGACATTCACTGTATTTTAACACCTCACAACACAAAAGAATGCAATTCAGACTCACACTTGTGTTTTCCACAAAGAATGTAAGCTCCTACAGCAAAGTAGTCATGTAATTGACCTTATATAGCTTGTAAAATATAATGTTTTTTTCTTACTACTGATGAGAATAAACTGGGAAACTTCAATTTCTAGTTTCTATCCATTAGTTTTAGTCTTAGAGAACATACTGCCAACTGACTAGCTGAATTGCTTGTAATATCACCTCTACTGCATGCTGGTGAGTGACTAGGGATATTTTTTCTACTCTAGACCAAACAAACAAGGTCAGGTGCTATCATCAAATTTTCAAGTTTTATATAATTAACTCTACTCCCTTTATAAACTTTTCCTTTAAGTTGAAAAGCAACAGATTTTAGGGGTAAAGGAAGGTGAAAACACTGTGCCCTCAAACACATTAGAGACTTCTGGTTGACAAGATTTACTTGGTATCTCTAAAGGAAACCCAAGCTTAGAAACATCCTCCTTCAGACCTCTACAACATACACATGCTTAATACTATTTACATTTAATACTATTACAAGCCATCACTTCTGCACTGACTTGCTCTACAAAACAAGCAAGCAGCTTGTAACAAACATTAATCAAGTCAAAATGGTTACAGTAAGAGGGCTGAAGGTAGGAGGAAAGAGCTTTTGTCACACAACATCAGAAAGGATATGGTACACAGAGCAGCACCAAGGAAGGCTAAAGATCTCCACTTCCTCTATGAAGGGAACAAGATGCTTATAGGAACAGCTGCTCCACAGCCATCATTAGATACTGATCACTGCTCTGCATGCCAAATGCCTCAAGAATTATTGGATTTGATTCTCCTTACTAATAAGCAGCATCCAGATTTCTCCATTGGAGATAATTAGAGATTTTAAATGGAAGGAAGTTTCATCTCTTTTTGTATTTACATGTTTTATTTCCTGAAAACTGGATTCAGGCAGTCTGTTGTTTATCAAGAAAAGACTTAACTAAAAAAGGACTAGTACTATATGTAAGCTCTACGCTGCCTAGAAAGTTGCACAATCTCTACAGGCACTTGTTCAAATGAAAACCTAATGTAAACTATGTAATCTACATAAGTACTAGCTCATATCCACTGAATTAAAATGCACATTTAATTAAATCACATTTGCCGATTATTAGGCATAGTTATATGGAGGGGTGCATTACAGGAAAACAAAAGTTATCAAACTACACTTTGCAGATGACAGTGAACAGAAGAAACATCTGTAGTTAGTGGTCTGAATTAATGTGATCCAGTGACTTGCTTATGTGAAAGACAATTTTCATTTCTTCAACTAATTGTTATTAAGCAAATAAAGGGTTTTCTACTTTATGTACTCTGACGCAGTTTCTCAGCTGCTAATTTCAAGATCTCAGGTCATTCAGAAGTTGGAAAAAAGAATGAAAATACTGTCACTTAGAAAACAATTACCTGCTTATAAAAAAAATATCTTTACACTTAGAGAAATGAAGGATCCACATAATATAGAAGTTATGATCAACTCAGTGTTTTGACTTCTTTCAGAACTTGAACAGCAAGTATTCTTAATTTAATTTGGAATTCAAATCATAGAACTAAGGTTGACATCTATATAGTTGTATGCAGCATTAAAATGTATCTTTTTAATGCTTCACTAGATCTATAAGTGAATTTACCAACAAGTCAAGAGCTTCCTCTTATTCTTGGAATAAGTAAAGTGAAGAGGAAATAAACAGTTATTTTGTGTCTACCACATATTCTGCATACGCTTTAATCCTTACTGGAAAAGTAGCTATCATACACAAAAAGAGAATATGTTTCTCTAGATTGGTATTTTTTTATGTAAACAATATACTGCAAAAGTGGCAGGAAGCACAGCAGTTCATGACAGCACAGTGCCAATAATTTTCTCAGGTACTCTACTACTGCATTACTGAACTCTACTACTCCACATTAACTCTTGAGGGTTTTTAGACTGCTTCTAAGTACTACACTGCAGCATTCATGAGTCTACAACTCAAAAGAACAACATGTATGACTTAAAAGAGTGTAAAAAATAAATCATTCTTCATCATTAAAAAGGAAAAAAAAAGCCATTCCCTTGAACTTCAATCACTATCCTCCAAACTTCTGAAAGAATCTTCAATACGCAGAAGAATCTGAAGTCTCAGGCAACTTTTTTTTGACAAAGAGGATGAGAACTGCCTACATTGGTAATGACAGCCTACTCACTGATGACAGAGTGGATGCTCCCATTAACTGATTCTCTTAAAACACAAAGTATCACTTGCTTAGTACTTTTCAAAAATGTGCACCACAGCTTTTCTTCAAGTTTGACACGGAATAGTTTTAAAAGCCATTTTAAAATCCTGTCATAGCTGTTTACAAAACCTCATTCAGCTACCATACAACAACATACACTCACACATACACTACACAGACTTTTGGAACTCTGAACAAACACACAAATTAAAGAATTCACTTGATTTAGTTTTTATCTGTGTTGATTGTTTTGCAATTAGTAAAATCAGAACTGATAAAAGTGGTGGCAGGGTGCTGAGGGAAGGGCAGAAGTGCAAGAACCTCTAATTGAAAAATTGAAAAAAAAAAAGGTAACCAAATTAAATAAGACTTGTTTACCTGCATATTAACTTTTTAATGAAAGAAAGCACTGCTGCCAGGCAAGTACAGACTTTAAAGAGTCGAAACTGTGTTATGGCCATGGTAAGAAACCCTTCCTGAAAAAGAAAAAAGTTAGATGCAGAGGATTATACAACTTTATACAGTACTTAAAGCCAATTACCTTAGTTGCTACTAAGCTAGGAGCATTCCATGAAACTGTATTAATGCAAGGAAAGAGAGCAGGTACCTGGAGCAAAGATGCTACCTGCCTACTATCCGGATACTTCACTGATGTAAATAATACAAGTATCTAATACATATGGCCTTTAAAGAAACAGCACAAAATCACAGGTAGAGTCAAAGTTAAAGACACTCTTAAAGGGGAAGTGTAGGCAACCATCCGCAGTGCCTGAACACCGGCAGTGCAAAACAGAATAATCATCAGAGAAAAGCTCTTGCTTGCTTGAGCATGTCATGCATATACAAATTATATATTTAGTCATTAAGTGAAATCCCAAAATTAGCTGTTTAAATTTACCTTCCATTTTGATGGAAACATGTGATGAGAACACTGCTTATTTTAGAACCAGTCTCACTGAAAAATCATCATCAAAGGAAGAATGTTCATCCTGTGTGAACTACTGCACCAGCTAACCCACAGAGCTACTGATATTTCTGTGCCCGACTGGATCATGATAGCAAACACAGAAAAGGAAAAATTCATCTTTGGCTGAAGCCACTCCTGTTTGTAGCTATTTTTTCAGTGACTATTCAATAATTAAGAGAATTTATATTCATCATATCACATCATTCCAACATACCACCTTGAATAGCTACAGACTGACTCAGAAAAATCTGCTGGAATTCAAGGAGCCCTTTTCTCTTCTATAGGTGAACATTTCAGAGTAAAGAATAAGAGGTTAGGCTTCACAAATAGCTTTTCATTATAAACATCTACACTTGTAACAACATTTTCTGTTGCAAGTTTAACATACCTTCTGGTGAGAAGAGAAGGCAGCCCTGTGACATTTTCCTCAGGCCATGAGTATTCCATGGAAGGACAGTTGATTTCAAATATGCTATGGCATTTAAATCACTTTTTATATTCCAGTCTTTAAGTTAGGAAGAGTCAGGAAGGTGGATGGTAGGTAGGCTGCTCCAATACTGTCCTGAGGATTTTATTAAAAAGGTACACAATGGGATTTGTGAGCTTCACGGAGCATAGATGTATTTTTATTGGTGCTCATTTGCTATATAATGTAACTACTATTAAACACTCTAGTAGTATAGTACTGGAAATATTGCATTACATGTAGTCCAGGACAGGACTTTCTGCTACTGAAAAATTATACAGAAGCTATTAAACAAACAGGGCCTTTAACTGCAAAATGAAAGGCTTAAGTTAGCAGTAACCACCAAATTACAGGGTGCACTACTGAGCTGTAGCTCAGGAGAAAGGCTTTATAAAAGGACATGTATCACCTCTACTTCAACATGTGTTATCTTATTTCATTTCATGGGAGACTTAAAAATGTAGAGAACTTTATACAAGGTTGGATTGGCTCTTCATCTAACAGAATTAGAAAGCAGTCAGTTCCCACAAAGAAGAAAGAACAGACATTGTCCGACATATTTAGCTTTTAGTTTAAAAGACTGGACCATCATTTCGTATTATGCTCAAGCACTTCCTTACCTTTCAGGACGAGCAATATTGACAATATCTAGATGACAGAAGAATGCATCAGTCAAGAATTTGAATGATTAGGAAATAATGGAAGTTAGTGAAAGAAGAGTGAACAGCAATAAGATGGAAAGTTCTCTATCCTAAAGGTAGAAATTATTGCAAACTACCACTGAATTGGTGAAAGAAAATGTTGTTTTTAGGAGAGGCAGATAGAAGTTATCTGCCTGGGATGTGAGGCATTAAGAGCACATGACCTGCTGAAATGATTATAAAGGTACATCTTTTTTGAAAGGAAGCTTGTTTAGAAGCTCACTCCACTCTACCAGAATTCACTCTTTTATCAGCTTGGGAGGCAGGAGGAAAGGCGTAGAACAGTACTCAATATTAGCAAGAGTAAAGCTCTTTTCCCTTGCTCAGGCTATCTAACTGCTACACTGGACAGTACAGAGAGACCCTAAATTTAAAAACTCCTAGCTATTGACTGAGAAGGTTGTTTTAGGAAGCCACCAAAAACCTCTGCAGACTCAATATTAATTATGCCTAAAGTTAAGGAACTAGGAAGATTACTAAGTGCACAACTAAAACCAGAACAATGTCCAAGTGTGTCAAATTGTATACTGTACTGAGTTCTCAATATAAAGTTAAACAATTGAAAAAACCATAATCCACAAGAACTCTGGCTTGCAGAGTCAGCGGACTTGTGAAGTCCACAAGAACTAATCACCAAAAGTTAATTCATTTCCCAGGTCATTCCCATATACGAGTGACTACACTTCCAGTATCACCAGTATGCCCATTTGGCAGAGTACAACAGCTATCATTATGTCCATGACAGCCAGATAACTTGCACCTCTCCACCTTCCATGTGTCAGGCAAAGATTTCAGAGTTACAATGAGACATATGGCCAGTTAACATATTTGTGATAGAGCTCCATTTCATTTCAGCTGAGCTAGAACTAGGCCCTTCAAAGGCTGGACTTGATGACCTTGGAGGTCCCTTCCAACCTTAGTGACTCTATGATTTAAGATCGTAAGAATTGTTTTGCCCACCTCTTTTCTGAGCATTGATTGCAGTCTTCCCAGTTAAGCTCCCTATACTATAAACTGTCAGATGCACAACCAGAGTTTTGTCAACAGTATGCTCTCAGCCAGCCATAGTAGTGTTAGCAATCATTTACCTTTAAATAAACTTTCCTCAATGTACCTGCTTTTTATACTGCTATTTATGATATGAAACAGTACATATGTATTTATTTAATTAATACTATTTTTTATAAATTAATTTAAAACACAATCTTGAACCAATTATTGTCTCAAGGTAAGGAAAAGTCAAGCATTTTCCGCTTTGTCTGAAACAGCACTTGAAACATGTTCATTGTTGCTCTAAGAACAGCACTACCTGAAAAGTTAAACGTTTGCTAAAGGTTTTGAGTTTTGTTTGGTGCCTTTTGGGGTTGGGTTCTTTTGTGCCTGGGAGTTTTTTTTATGTTAACTAAATTTCTCAAGGTAAACCATTCTGTATTTGGAAGTAGTTGTATGAATACAGATGTACACAGAACCCTAATTTTCCTCAGTTCACTGCAAACTTAATTCACACGATACCATTATACTAAACTTGTGAAGTGAAACAAGTTTTTCATCCTTTTCTTGTCCATCTTTCCCAGACATTGGAAAGAAGCACAGCCATGTACCTTCTCTTTCTCCTGGGAAAAAATACTGAACAGTGTAATGCTAAATGGCAGGCCACAACATTCTTTCTTTCGTAAGCCTTTCCTTGATAAACAATCCCAAAAGAAACCACAACCGTATCAGCAGTCAATTATAAGACAGGATGACAGAGACATAATGCAAAGTTGCAGTGCTACATCAAGAATCCTGAAACATTTCTTAACAGATAAAGGCAAATGTGAAACACTGGACTAAAATTCAGAAAATTTGGTAAGACTTGTCTGCCAGCCTGATACATCCTTCTGCATATCACACCTCATGCCTCAGCTTTCCATTTATAAAATGGGATAGATTTCAGTCTCCCACTACTGGAATTGTTTTGTTACATTTATGAGACTTAGGGTCAAATGAACTTCCATTACAACAGATATAAACAAGCAAATAAATCAAGACATGAATCCTAATCAATTTAATACTCGTGGTCAACTCAACAATTCTGTAACAGACACCAAATTTAGCTGGAGTTTGACTTGTGCATCTCATACTGCCTTCCACTGGTAAAAAGTCACAACAGGTGTTCACGTGGAACATGAGCCCAGAAAGGACTAAAAGACAACAGCCACGAGATGTTAAACACTTTGGAACCAAGTGAGAAGAATGAGGAAACTTAAACATTTTAGGGATCCATAAAGGAAATAGAATGAAGGGAGGGAAAGTTCAGAATTTTATTGAACATTTTTACTTTGCTTACAGCTTGCAACGGCAGCCTCATTAGAACTCCTGGCACCTCTGATTTCAGTGACAGTAGCCAGCATAGTCCACCCTCAGGTGGATTGGTTAATCAACTATGGTGCAATAAGCAAGACTCTCACTGTTTATCATTGTACAATAAGCACACTGGCACCTGGAGAAACACTTCCTCTTTCATATCTAACCATACACACAAATACCACTTAAACAGGATTTCTACAGAGAGAGTCAATTCTAAAACAAAGTCACTTTGGGGCACTAAAATTATTTAAGAAACTTGTTTCCTGCTAGTGGACTCATCTTTTACTGTCACATCAGCTTTCTTTCACATCAGCTCACTTATAACTCCGGAATGTAAACACGAACACACCTTGGAATCAGTGATTTCAGCCCATATTAAACACAGCTAGATAAATAACCAGATGATGATGCCTAAAATAACTTGTCTGAAACTGAAAGGCTCCCCTCCAATTTACATAAGGAGACACAAAAAAAGCTTCACCCTCCTAAAGCAAAACAAGAAATTAATTTCCTAGTACTAAAGACTAACATGGCCTTGAGTCATTTGTCAGCACCAAAAATCCATACTGGTTCAGTAGTGCTTTTGTGTTGTCACTAGAACAGCTGACAATACCTTAGCAAAGTTTCAGTGGTAAGGACAGAATTTCTTAAAAGGGGATCTTGTATGAAGTAGAATGGCCACATCAAAGATCATAAGTAGGTTTATAGAGAGATGGAATTTTATTAACATAGTAGATAAAGATAAAAAACCTGTTTTCAAGCACATAAACCGTCCTCCAAATCATGTATGTTACAAGACCTATAAAGACACTTTATATGTTAAAAAGACAAAGTAATGATTCAAGAACAGCTCTCAATCAGGTACTGAAAGACAAAACCAGCACTTTCTGCATTTCAAAGACAGCAACCATGACTCTGTAGCTTACTGAGAGGTTCCACTGCCCTCTTCCTGGTTGATTTGTTTCGTCTCTTGGTTTTTTCATCACTTTACATAGAAACATAATATTGGGAACACATGTGTGGAGGGAAAAGATCCTGTCTTGACCACTGAGTTTGATAAATAGATACATTAAGTGGCACCATGACTGAACCCTAAAGCCATGCTTATTACGGCATTAGGGAGAGAAGCAGAATGAAAAGGGAAGATCAGGAGGCATCTCCTCTATCTAACTGTAGGTAAGTGATTGTGGGATGTTCGTAAAGGTACTGTAGTTTCAACACTGATCTTCCAACTTTCAGTGCAAATACCCTAACTAGGCAGTTGAAGTAGCTGGGACAGAAGACAGCTCACTCAAATTAATCATGGGCAGAGTGAAGTCATCAGAGGCACTCAAATCCAGAAAGAGATACTGTCAAAACCTGCAGACGATACCAAAAGTCAAGGTAGAATGTCTATCTCTCTAAATAAAGGCAGTAAAAATTGGTGACTGCTGGCAATTCCTGAGTTATTTCTAGACACCAAATACTCTGATATACAACATACAGAGTTTCAACTCTTTTTTAAAGATGTTACTCTCAGAGTCATAAAACTTCTTTAGTAATACCACATCTCACTCCTTCCTCTCCAAGAAACTGAATATAACCACAAACTCACTAATGTGAACTCCTGAAGCTTTCTGTTTTGAATTAGAATAAATTCTACTCTTCAAGGCAGTATTAGTTAAGATAGAAAGTTTATGTCCATTGAATGATCAGTTATTCTTTGACAACTCCTTACCTATATATGCCACTGTCTTGTGAAAACCAGCATACAGAACACAGCTTGAAGTAATGCAACCTTGTGAGACCACACTATAACTTCATTCACCTTTGCAACAAGTCTTTTACACAATGCACTAATTTACGTAACTCACTTCACAAAACTGAAGTTCTCAGACACAGAACCAGAGTTTAACATACTGAAGTTTTCTGTAATTACATGGAATGCCAGAGACAATAAATTGACACACACTCCTTGTTACTACTACAAAATCATCTTGCAATGCCTGTCTCGACGAGAACCAGCTATTTACAAACAATGACACTAAAAGACGGCCTGAAGAAATCCCTGCAGTGCACATGTGTATTTCCACAGAGCTATAAAGCAGCAAGCTATGCCACTTTTCATTAGATACACAACTCAGGCACATACACTGTGAATTCATTATCAAAAAGCAGTTCCCTACCATTCTACTGACCAGCCAAGTCTTGAATATTATTAGAGACAGCACCGAAGCCAAATAGTAGCAGTTATTTCTTTCTGTGAGCTGTGAGAGATTCTTAAGTATTTAAAAGCGTGATAAGAAATTTTCACACTACATATTATTAAATTTACCCGTCAGCGTGAACAGTAGGTAACCCCAAGCAATGCCGTCCCACCACGAGCTCTGACAGAACGTGTGCCCTCGCCCTTTCCCGCAGGGCGCGAAGCCCCTCAGTCCCCAAACGCTGCCTACCTACTGGTTCGCCACTTCATGTTCTTCGCAGCCCATGAGATTCCCCCCCACTTCGCCCCGGAAGGGGCCCGGACCGGCCGGGCAGAGGCCGCGGGCCTGGCGCTCCCGGGCCGGCCGAGCAGCTCCGCCGCTGGGCGAGAG
>VXBC01000360.1:365181-379225 GCA_013399945.1 Ploceus nigricollis | reverse complement strand
GAAAACGGCGTTGGGCTTCAGCCGTGTCGGGTTACTGCGCACGTGGCAGTAAAGGTGTTCCTTTGTGGTAGATAGGGTGCTGAGCTGTAAATTTGGATGTGACTAAAAAACAAACATTGCTTGAAGTTGCTTCTGACAGGTGCTGCCCCAGTGTCCCAGTTTGTTCACCAACTGCTTGTCCATTTTAATGTCTGCTTAAGTGATTTTAAGGTTAATGTTAAGGCATTTCAGAGCTCTGTGTAAACCTTCATGAATGTGCTGCATTCGGTAGGGGAGGTAAAGGGGGTGTTTTCCCATGGAAATCTAGCCAGTTCTAGAGCAGCATTAATACAGCACTCCTTTCAACTCAACTCCAATCTGTAGCACTCAGTTCTTTGTGTGGTCTTTAAAGATCGTCCAATAAAGACTTCCTGTTCTGCCACTGAGTTTACTCAGCTGCTGTGTTCCCTATGTTCCCACTTCCCTATGTATCGGGCAGTGAGGAGATGGATGAAGGATGATGGCTCTTGTGAGGAGGCATGGGTATCAGATAGCGTTTCTTCATTTCCCTTTTCCTACGTCCTAACAGACACCATGACTGCATTTCCACAACTCCTCATCAGGAAGGAGACCCCAAAGGGACAAGGAGCCAAACATGATACAGCTGACCATGGGGCAAGGACCCTGCCAGCCAGGACATGAGCAGGGTGATCTGGGGGCAGCTCAGAGTCCAGACTACCAGGCAGGTTTCTGGTGATGAGGCAGATCTGAGGACAAGCCAGTGTGTCTGCGCTGGTCCAAGATCAGTGGAGTCCATAGCAAGTCAGGACACGGTTGTGGCCAAGCTTACAGGCAGCACTCCTACGATGTTGTTGAAGTGGGAATTGACACTCTTATGCCTGCAGAACCCACCTTCAACAAGATAAACCCATATGCAATGCTAGTTTTAATTTCAAAACCATTTGTGTAGCAGAGGTATACCTTTCAGTATAACTTTCTGTCTTAAGCAGAAACTGGAAGATAATCTTCATCTGCATTCACACAGAAAAGCAAAACTGCAAGGGTGACACACTGGGAAAGATCAGGTTGTGAAGATACCCAGTTACATTTCTTTTGAGAACACATTCAGGTTTTGGCATTACAACCTATATATTCAGTAAGGAATATGCCACAGTGAGAAGGAAGGATTTTAACATATACACTTAATACAAAACTGCCAGAAAGGCTCACCTAGACTATCCACCTAAATACACAACAGACCTGTGTGTGGCTGTTGCATTAATGAAAAAAGGCTGGAAATTGGCTGACCACTAATGGAAAATAAGTCTTCTCTAAAAACATAATTATGCAGTTTCAAAAACAGTAATAATATAAAAATATCTTAATTTCTAAAAGCAGTGTTCACAGGAATAAATACTTCATTGTTCAAAAATATCATTAACCCCCAGCTCTGAAGTTTTAAACTTGGATTCCTTTGGCTCAGTTAATTTTCCTAAAGAGATCTCCTATAGTCTTGAGTATTTCATTGTCACATTGAATGCAGTACTGCTACAGTAAACTAATTAAGTTTGTTAGAGAACTATATATTTTTAATATCTTTTACAGATATTAAGACTTAAACATGTTAAATCACATTACCTGACAATTTGCAAGTGTGCTAATGTCACTTCTTTTACATCTATGGCAATTTCCATCACTTCAAAGTTTGATAGTTCCATTATCCTGATATATTCATGTCTACTTAATAAACTCATTCTATCCGTAAAAGTGATACAATCTCTTTTTCTATATTAATTCTCCCTCCTACGGGATATTTGCTTCATTTGTTTGTTTGT
Source organism: Ploceus nigricollis (assembly GCA_013399945.1). NCBI lineage: Eukaryota > Metazoa > Chordata > Aves > Passeriformes > Ploceidae > Ploceus > Ploceus nigricollis. The sequence continues at coordinate 377,411 of VXBC01000360.1, read as the reverse complement.
TCTCTCAAGTGCTTTATTAAAGCTACAAATAGCTTTTTAACCAGGAGTACCTTTCCTCAATTACACTCCTGATGCATTTTGTAGTAATTCAAGTTTTACGGAATAAATTTTATCTTCAATAAGTGTTTAATTCTGATAAAAGTAGAGTTTTCATAGTTCTAACCACAGAAAAAAATGCAGGTTTTTACTGTAAAATTCAGAAGTAATTTTATACACTGCTGCTACAAATTTAATCATTAAAATGTCTTGAGACTCCAGATGAGAAGAGGCAGTTCCATTGTTCAATACATTTTCCATTCCTTTGTAGTATTCCTGAGCACATATTTCGGGTAATACCTAAGTATTGTCCAAATAATTTGCCTAAGTTTAGACAAATGTGTATCCTAGCCTGTGTGAAAATATGACCTAAGTAAGTAGCCAAGTAGTCACAAAAGTCCCTTTTCTTCTCTAAAATACTTCCTGGCTGAAACTGTATTCCTCTGCCTCTGCTGGCATATCTTAAATTCCTTCCCTTAATTCGCTCTCAGTCTTGATATACCTTGTAGAGGAAAATTCCAGACCAGTGATCTTGGTAAGAGGCCTTTATAAGAAAATTCAACAAACTGATTTTAGCAAGCATATGATGTATAAAAAGAATATTTGTAACTTTGAAATGGAGCACATTCCAAGCAGCTTTTTTGGAAGCAGTGGCCAAAATAGGCCAAAGAGCAGCAGTGACTGCCTAGATCTCCCTGAGCTCAGACAACTGTGTAGGTCTGGTCTTCTGCTGTACTGGGCAGTTTCATTGCACCCCTGAGAATGTTTCAGGGGCTCTCTCTCCGTTAACCATCTCTCTCTGAGGCATTAACCTTCACACGGGAGCCTGGCCAGCTGACAGGACTTTTTACAAGGCAGAATCCCCAGTCAGCCTAAAGGAATACCCACCTCAGGTTGAAACAGGCTGGTTTTTTCAGTGTTGTAAGAACTTAGAGGTGATAAGAAATGTGTGATTTTTAGCCTAGTGCTGAGTAATTTCCTGAAGAGATTATCCTGAGTTCTCCTGTCTGCTGACAGCATCAGCTCCTTCTGCTAAGATGTTTCTGTATTTAATATGATGAGTTAATATGCAGAATAGATGGTAGGAGTGGTACCAAAATCCAGTTTTCTTTGTCCCTGCAATATTACTCATATTTCTCAACTCAAAATTCAGGAGAGAATAATGGGACCTCTTTTTATACAGGTAATTTATCACTTCATTACTAAACAGAAAATCTTCCTTCCATCCTGTCAAAGGCAGCCATTAAGTAATCTTTCTTGACTTACACACACAGCTTTCCTTTTGTTCTTATAAGGAAAAAAATGCATTAAGCTGAAGTTTTCAGAAACTGGATCCTAGGCACCGTGTTAGCATTTGAATTCAAATCCTCTAAATACTTGAGTATCTAGCATGTTGCTTTATAAAAATATTTATTTACATGGATATGTTTGTGTGTGCATGCCTGCAAATGTATTATTTGCAAGAAAACAGGAGAGAGAGGGCATAGCATGGAAACAAAACGTCATGAAATTTTATTGGAAAAAGCATTTAGGAAAGCAAAAGATTTTCTTCCAAGAGTTGTTTTTGGTTGTTGGTTGGTTGGTAGGTTGGTTGGTTGGTTGGTTGGTTGGTATTTGAGGGGAGAGAATAATGAAGCTGTTCTTTGTTTCTTCATATTTCAGCATTTGTTAGAGGAATTTTTACATATTTAGAAAATGCAAGTTCCTTTAATTCATACCCTTTGCCAGATGAAATGGTCTAATTTCAAGCAGGAATACTCTGAATTTTGGAAAAGAGCTTAATAGAAAAATATTAATAATGAGTCCTTTCTTTTCTCATTTTAAAACAAATCAGTTCAGCAAAAATGACCTATGTTATAGCCCAAAAACTTCAACTTGCATTCTTATCTGAACACCAGTGTGCCAAGACCAAGTGGCTGTTGGAAGTGTTGAGTTCCGAAAATTTGTCTAAAAACAATGCCAGCTTCAGACAAACATTACTGTCTCCCTAAAATTTGGACTGGGAAACTAGATCCTAGTTTTAATGTGGGAAAAAACCAACAGCTCATTTTGAATAAAACTGTGTAACCTCATGTACCTACAGTCTTAAGGAGAGAGCAATCAAAGAAGGGATATGAGGAAGTAAAATAAATACCTTTTTTCATTCATTATACGATTTCCTCATATGAGGAGAAGAGGAGGGGCAGACACTGATCTCTTCTCTATGGTGATCAGTGACAGGACCTGAGGGAAAGGCCTGAAACTGTGTCAGGGGAGGTTTAGGTTGGATATCAGGAAAAGGTTCTTTACCCAGAGGGTGGCCGGGCACTGGAACTGGATCCCCAGGGAAGTGGTCACAGCGCCACTGATGGAGGTCAAGAAGCATTTGGACAATGCTCTTGGACATATGGTGTGATTCTTGGGGATAGTCCTGTGCAGGGCTAGGATTTTGACTTGATGATCCTGTGGATCCCTTCCAACTCAGCTTATTCTGTGATTATCAAGTTTTCCTGTTCACTTCATGATAGTGAGTAAGCATTTTAAGTTATATTTATCATTACAGCAGTCAGTAGGCTGAAACCAGGTTTAGACCACACTCTTTTTGATCTTTATTCAACAAAGGAAGAACGGACCTCTTCCGGCTATTGACTGTTTCATGAAACTCCTCCTGCAAAATATGCATCAACAGATACTTTGAAATGTAAGCTGAACAACTCAAATATTAGCAAATTGATCCAGGGTTTGGGCAGAAACTTACCTCAGAATGAAATGTGCCTGAAAATGTTAACAGATAGCTAGAGACAGCATTTTTAAATCCAGGTTACGAAAAAAAAGGTTTTGTAATGCTTAACTTTTACTTCCATTGTAGCTTCCAAGGACAGTGCATTCCACCCAGCTACACCTTGTTTGAGGGCTAACAATTTATGCTTGTGTTCAACTAAAGCAGTATTTCTCTTTGTGGTAAGTGTTTATTCTGGCTTTCCTTTCTCTTCTGGAAGAAACTGAGCAACTGCTGCCAGCTCCAGGGAGCATAAATAGGTGAGTACTGTATTTCCAGAAAGTTGGATTAACTCTGAACTAAAGCAGTTCTTCCTTAAAGGCATGTTGTACTCAGGAAAGCATTGAAAAATGAAGGATCCACCATACTTCTTCACTGTTTGTTCTAGTGATAAAGCAGTTGTTCTTTTAAGTCTGGATTTTGACTTCTGTTTTCACGTACTCTTTAATCCTTTCTCTGTTAAAGTTTCCTTGTCTACTTCTTTCTCCCTGAAAAGATTATGACACATCACAACCGTATTTTGTGTCAGCTTTCTTTTCAATAGAATAACACTGGGAGATTTTTCAAGCTTAGCTAGCAGAACTACCCCTTGATAATTCCCTTTTCTCTTTCAGTGCTCCATTTTTTCCTACTTCCTTTCAAAATTACAAGTTGAGCAGACTCACCAATGCAGCATACAAAGCTAGGATCAGTGTTATGCTCATCCCTACTCATATGTATTCAAAGAACCCTTGGAAGCAGATGCTCAAATTTCCCCTGCAATTTCCAGTGTCATTGCTCTCCAGGGAATTGTGTTGCTTTTGCCCTGAGCACTAGATGCAAAAGCCCAACACTGTGCTGACTTTGTACACAGATAGTGGATGAGAGCCAGGCAGCAGAAGAGGCCAGCTTGCCATGCCCTTCGTTCACCCACAGGCTGCCAAACACAGATTTGATCAACAGCAACTTTACATCTTACCTCAGGATCAGTGATTGAAAGAATGGATACCTCTTTCCTAGTGACTCCAGCAAACAGAAATTAGCAGGGACTTCTTAGAGGGACATTTTATATGATCTGTTACTAAATCACTAGTTAAAAACTAAACATAAAAAAAATTTTTAAGAATAACACTGTTCAGATGGAAAGCATCATGGTAAATATGAAATATAAAGTGAGATTAGGCTTTTTGTTATTCCAAGCAGAATACCAATTAACCTATTTATTACACTAAGGTGGTGAAATATAAATTATTTATGAGGAAAGGAATTTGTTTTTCCTCATTTTGGGCTCCAGTCATTACACATTTGGCTCTGGAGCCACAGCTGTTTCTTTTTTGGAAAATGAATAGCTGAGAAAAACAGGCCAAGCAGAACACAACTCTGATTTCAATTGCAAATATTTAGAAATTTAAATAAATCCAAAGAGACCCAGCAGGTAGAAACACTCAATATTTTTCATTGCTCCAGTGAAAACTCAATCACTAAGTTAAAGCCAAACTCTCAAGGTGCCACAATTGCTACAATTAAACATATTCCATAAGATGATGGCATGGATGAGATAGTGCAGAGCTGTCACCTCAAAGGACCCTCCAGAGAGAAATGAGAAGCAGCAAATATTTTGTAATAGCACTGATGGAATCTTACTGGATTTAAACAGACTTCAGATGTACTTGTTCTCCAAGTGATAAAGGGACATACTGAAACACTATGGCAGTAAACAAGAATGAAGAAGGAATGGGGAGAAAAGAAGATAAATAGTATCCCCCCCCAAAAAAAAAAAAGTTGGAAAAACCTATTATAGCAAAATCATTCTATCTAAGATGTGAGTAAAAGTTTGACATTCCAGCAGAAATTATTGGTGATGTCACTGGTTTGTAGCATTTTTTGACTGGACTATGTCAATATAGAGAAGTGCTCATAGGAGAATAATTATTAAACAAATTAGAATCAAACAAATTTCAGCTCATTGTGCATTTCAGACCCCTCAGGGCCTGACTAAGAGATAGGCTGAGCTAACTTTTTTCTATTGGCCTTTCATTCACAGCAGTAGAAATATTCAATTTGCTGTCACATAGAATTTGGATTAGTGCACATCCAGAGCTATATCACTTTACTTTAGCTGTTATCCAACCCATTATTTCCATGTCTGTTTACAAATGGTTTTATTTTTTGCAGACTTGTCTACAAAAAGATGAAGCTGAACCAGCTACTGGAATGTATATGCACTGGGCCAGCCAAAAGAAATATATTCCCACAGTTGAGGTAATTCACATCCATCCTGAATTCTCACTTCATGGCTGTTTAGTTCTGCGTTTGTAAGTGCATTTCATGCCATTGATAATGTGGAAATTTTGGAGAAAAATTAGTTAATGCATCTATCTGCCTGTATATGCTGGAGGTATGGAACCTTTAAAACCAAAAATCATTGTATTTTTCAGTGGGGAAAAAAACCCCAAACTCAGCAGGACAATGCTCTGACTGAATCCTAAATGTTACTGTTTTCAATACTCAAACAAATGAGTAGAAGCTGAGACTGTGCAGGGAACAGTTTGCAAAACAAGCCAGCCTATGCATCTGAGAATAAACCTGCAGTTAAAACAAAAATAGGAGGTCACAAAGAAACCATCTCTCATTGCTGATATCACCACAAATGGAACTTCATTCTTAGAAGATCCATCGAGATACCTCTGACCAGGACACTCCAGTCTAATTTGGATCTGCACATGTTGTCCAACATGCCCTTTGCCTGGCTAATTAATGGAGGCTGCACTGGTGTGATTAACAGAACTCAGGTGAGGAACAAGTGGCTTTGGGCTGCTTACATCAAAGAGCAGCCAGTGGTACCCTGAGACAGGAGCCACTGGTGCGTCTCTGGAATGCAGTCACTCTCCTCTTCCTTCTTGGTCTCTGAACACGCTTGCATTTTAAGCCAGTCTGGGCAAAACTTTACAGCTTTTTTTTTGGCAGCATGTGAAAGAGCTTGTTGTCAAGCCTTTAGCTTCAGATTGGTCAGCACAATTTTCTGAAAATTTTTACAGTGTTCAGTCTTCATTCTGTGCCAAGTATGAGCTGACTGCAGAGGACTACGTTGCACTTACAGCAACTGCACTTCAGCTGTCATGTTCCAGGTGGAACTTCAAATGTTTACAGATGAGACAAGTCTTTCACAGTTCAGTGTATGAATAGCATAAATTTCACCCTCTCCCACCACAGTGAAGGAAATCAATTGGTAGCTCTGGAGCAAGTTGAGTGTCCATGACATGCTGCAACCATTCGTTAAGCAAAGACTTTTAAAGTCATGTGCAAAATACTGAAGAACATTAGCAAAGACCTCTAAGAACAAAATGGTATAACTACTGATGGTAATTTACAGCTTTGACATATGTAAAACATGCTCAGGTAGAATATATTCTCCTAGACTGTGTGAAGAAACAATGTACTCCATCAAGTACTAGCATTGGATATATTAAGTCTGGAATGAAGAACTCATAATAATTTTACATATATGCAATTCAAATAGAACATACAGCAAATAAAGTTACGAACATTGAATTAACATGCTGTGCTGGTTTGGCTGGGATGGAGTTAATATTTTTCATAGTAGCTTTTACGGGCTGTTTTCAATTTGTGCTCTAAATAGTGCTGAGATGGGGCTGGTTTCATTATTGCTGAGCAGTGCTTACACACCATCAAGGCCTTTTCTCCTTCTCACCCCACCCCACCAGTGAGGGGACTGGGGAGAGGACTGGGGAGAGGACCCATCCAAGACAGCTGACCCCAACTGGGGGTGAGCACATAAAGCTGGAGGGAGAAAGAAAGGGGGGATATTTAGAGTGGTCTCATTTGTCTTCCACAGTAACTCAAGTGGGATGGAGCCATGCTTTCCTGAAGGTATCTGAATATCTGCCTGCCAGTGGGAAGTGGTGAATGAATTCCTTGTTTTGCTATGCTTGTGTGCATGGCTTTTACCTTACCTATTAAACTGTCTTTATTTCAACCCATGAGTTTTCTAACTTTAAGGCTTCAGATTCTCTTCCTCATCCCATTGGGTGTTGGGGGGAGTGAGTGAGCAGCTGTGTGGGGCTGAGTTGCTAGCAGGGGTTAATCCATGATACATACCGAATGCAAAAATACATTTTAAAAAACAAGATGGATCTTTAAGTGAAAGAATTTGTCTTCTTTCCAACCTCCACCATTATTTAACAGCATAGAGGCAATGACATACAGCAAATACACTCAAACTGACATGAAGGTAGATTTAAAACAGCACAGGAGGAATATCTGCAGCAGATCCACGATCTTGGCTCCAGTGTTGTTTCAGTCTCAGCAGGAACTTGGTCGTTGTAGACGAAAGATGTTCTTGACCAGTTACATCTTGTCCCGTTGATGTTGGTATTGCCCTGTTTGTACCAACTCCTGTCTACTGCCAAACTTCACCTTTGGCTGTTGCCAGATTTCTCCCAGACCTGCCTCCCCGTCTGAGCCTGGAGGGCACTGCAGCCCTCTCAGGCTGTCACTGCCGCTGTCGCTCTGCCCAGCCCCGCGCAGGTGTCGCTGCGGGCGGGCAGCGAGGGGAGCCCTCCCTGCGCTCTGTGCCAGAGCTGCGCACCGCAGCTCTCCCCCCGCAGGCCAAGGGGCTGGAGAGGGAACGGGAGCCGCCACCACCCTCCCCATGCGAAGGGCGCGGGTGCCCCCGAGCGGCTCCTCAGGCGGGAGCTCGCAGCAATGATGGAACAGCACAACCCACTGGCACAGGAACGGCTTTTTAAGTGACAGTTTTTACAGTATTCTCCTAATTAGGAGTATGAATATTATGTTGAGTCAGTAATTTTTCACAATAGCCACCGAGTCACCACAGTATCCGATTGCTCATTCAGTTTTTCCTTAGGCTTGTGCTTCTACTCCACTTTATAGACGACTAAAAGATGGGAAAAATTAAACATTCTCACTTCAAAGCCTCTTTCTTGATCCTCTCTATTCATCAAATTTATTTTTGCAGTTATGTATAGACCTGGCTGATGTTACAGTTCCAGATACAAGAATTAAAAATGCATGTTAGGAGATTTACAGTGGCAAATTATTGAACTATACTTCAGTTTCAAAAGGCCCCAAAGATCCACATTAAAAAAAATACCATTATATGGGCAAAGCTAGAAATCAGTAGTTGTTCAGAATTAGAACAGCAACTCAAAGTAAATGTGAAAAGAATTGCTGATGGATGATACAACTGCCTTTTTCTTAAAGAATTCAACCTCTTATGAATTGCTGAGTAAATACTTGCAACCCATGTCAGAGACTTCAAACAACTCATTCTCTAGAAAAGAAGTACAAAAAGAATTTCACCAACACTTTTACATAGTCTTAACTTTCTCCTGCTTACTCTGGGAAAATCAGAAAGTCTATGCTCAGCAGTATTGTCATATCCCATTTTCCACACTTTTTTTACACCTTTCTGCATTTCTGGTCAACATACTTGTTAACTGTGCTTCTTTTCTGAAAATCTTTGCAAGGTTCTACAACTGTAAAAAGTTACAGATTATTAAAACTGGAACAGGTGACACCACATTACATTCCACCAAGAGAGAGAAGCACCTTAGAACCATGAGTACACAAAATTTTTTATTAAAATAACACCAACTTTAAGAAATCAATGCAGTGCAAAGAAAAATTAATGATTTTTCATCCTTAAGTATGTAAACTGCATTCAAATCCTGACATGACTGATATAATACAGGAAACTGTATCCCAGATGAATGTCAAAGTTAAAGACTGGCATGCTGAGCAAGGAAGGTTCTTATTCTTTGCAAGAGTTCCTTCTTTACACTGTCTGGTACCAAAGCTGAAACACATATAAGAAAGCAAGAAGTAAAAAAAGACAAAATAAAAAGTATGCTAAAACCATACTTTTACAACAGCCATTTCTATTCTTTTATTGTTCTTGCAATTCTGTTAATACCTAAAGTAACTGAAACGACTTGACTTTCATATACACCATCTATATTTTTCCCATATAAAATAGGCTAAAATTAGGATCTGTTGAGAACAATGTTGTTACTGGTCAGTTTTTTTGCCTATTCATAGTCGAGAAAATTGGAAAGTTTGAGGAAAAGGACTATTTAACAGGAAACAGGATATAATCGCCAGAACAAGTGTGATTATCCTACCTTTTTTCTTCACAAATTTAAGACCAGAAAAAAAAATATCTCAAATCTGGTCTCTGAGTAAGGGTCTCGAGCAAGCTATTTTGAAGGCCTATTTTTATTTAGAACTTAACGAAGTTTCTACCACTAACATCAAAAACCCTGCCAGAGAGCCTGAGAGGAACAATATAAAGAGGACTGCAGTTTCCTTAAGTGATTTCATTTTCTTGTATCTGTATGCTGTGTTCTTTACTCTTCCCATTCCCATTACACTAGAACTGTTAGTTCTGATTTTCCATCTTAAAAGATTTGGAATTTTAAAACATCTGTGTTGCATACACAACTCAGGACCATTAAGTCAATTATAAAAAATAATATAGACATGACTAAATAATCTGCAAAAGAATCTGAAGGCTGCTTCACAACACAAATTCACACGTGTCATTGGTAGTTAATATTAAGCTATTAACATTTTATTTGTCGTTAATATCAAGCTATTAACATTTTTCCTTGAATCCAACACAGGCAAGCTCATGATGCTGCTTTCAAAATACTAATGAAATAGAGGTAGGTATGTTTATTGATGTACTACTCCATCCACATTTGCATTTTCTTACCTCTGCCTTTGGGAGTGATTTCTGCCACCAAATCATCAACAGTAACATGCTCTAATCCTTTTTCTTTAATGACATCTGGGGAAGACCAAGACAGATACTTTGAGTCTTTTACTCCATTCATAAAACGACAAAACCTGTGCTGGTGATTAAGACACAAAACTTGCTTACACAGTCATGTGAGAATACGGAGTACCATGGGACCTAAATATGGGTTATTAGCTCAGTACCTACTGCATTGTACAGTGGATTTTAGTCTCTCACTCATCCCATAGGTTTAAGGATGGGAACTTGTCACTGCTGATGCATCTTGATCAGCTCATATTTTAAAAACAAATATTAAATTGTTTTATCTCATCTGAGCATTACCAGGTGTGCCTGTTACTGGAGTGCTGGAGCAGTTCACAAGTTGGCTCACTGATCTCTTAAAACACATTATTTACACAGTAGTAAGAAAGGTGAAACTGGAAAAACACTTTGGAACATACAATAAGGAAGAGCACAGACAGTATTACTATTCTTCCAACTGGTTTAAGCAAGATTTCTGTACATATTTCAGCCAAGTCAAAACGTATGTCAGAGAGAAAGGAATAAATCTATAGCAAAATAAAGGCTATTATTAATACACATCAGTATGTTTCACCAGTATAAAACAACCGTTTACTTACAGTGCCTTGCACACTACTGAAAAATGCAGAAATCAAAGCTGAGAAGCAATCTCAATTCAGTAGCATGTTTAAACATAAATGTCAAGTTGCCAGGGATACATTCTTCTTGCCCAGGTTTTTGTTTAAACTGTCAGTAAAGCCTTCATGTGAGACTTTTACTTGGCCAGAATCTCAGTTGACTACAAAGGAAATTAATTAATTGACCACTGTTACCTTTGCAGTGTGCCTTCAACTGATCCTTCCAGCCACATTCAATTAATTTGGCTCTCAGCAACTCTTTAAGGCTGTTAAAACAATATAAAACTTGTTAGAACAGCAAACATTCCTGGAGCTTAAATATGCTCTGGTTTGAAAGTCAGGCATACAATTACTACCCAAGAGCTCCTAGAGCAGCAGCAGAAATGGCTGAACAGCAGGTGAATCCAAACCCAAATGAGTTCCAAATTTCAGGTTACCATGGATTTGGTGCCTCCGGAGCTAACTCACAGAATTGCTTCAGGCAATGCTGATGCTGCAGCCAGGGCTCGGCCTGACTGAGTCTACTCTGGTAGCAGATGTATGCAAACTTTCAATGTTGGAGTATTTCACCTGATACCAGGTCTTTAAAATAACTAAAACCTTCTCCCTCACCTTTCAGGAAGAATTCTGCACTACATAACTGCAGGTTTATCTCCCCAGTTACACATTACCTCGTTCTGGGTGAAAATGAAGGATCCTATATCTTTATCTTCCTCAGCATGGTTAGCTATGTAAGGTTAAGCAACAAGGATTCAGGCATTAATGGAAAAGACACAACAATCTGCCACAATGAAGCATCTACTCCATATATTAAAATAGAATACTGAAACTTAGCTAAAAAAGTGAAAATTAGTACTAAAAAAACAGAAGAAGGGAAAATGAAAGTAAGATATGATAAATAACTTTAATATCTTTTACCCTTTTCTCCATTAGCTAGGAAGCCTTCTTATCTTGTACTATCCTAAATAACTCTAGCAAAACCCTGTTTTTATGAATGAAAGGATTGTAGCAAGAGGCTGAACAGTGTAGGTCTAATTCCTTTTACTCAGTGAATTGTGTAGAGGGCAGATGAACTGATGACAAAAAGCAGAGTAAGAATACAGGTGAAACTGGCTGCCTCTGGATATTTCTCAGTTCAAGAAATCCAAGTGCTCTGCCTCTGATCACGGTACAGCTCTGATAAAGCCTGTTTATAAGACAGCTTTTGACGTCCTGATAAAACCCTTCCTATTCTTAAATTAGCATAAAATAGATCTCAGTACCATTTCAAGAAATTGCTTGCTTTTCTCAAGCTCTGTGCAATCTTCAAGGGGATGGTCACAACCAGGAAAGACATAGAGCAGAGATACCATGTGAGGCTACAAAAGGTTACACCAGGCACAAGGCTATGCCATGACCCAGGAAAAAATTTCTTCTCATACAGGCCTTTAAAAATGAAGGAAATAGAGCTTTTGGTGCATAGTGTTGCAAGCACAGTGAAACAATGAGGAGGGAAATGTCATAAGCACTCTAGTGATATGTAAATAAAAACAGACGAAAGAGACAAAAACAGGCCAAAACAATTATGCAATTTACTTGTTTGCCTTGATTGGGATCTCTACAATGACTTGCACAAGCGCTGCTTCATGTATTCTACAATATATTGCTTTACCTAACAAGAGAAGAGCTAGAAACACAAAAAAACTTAACAGCAAAAAGGTCAGTTTTGTTTCCTTCTCCTTATTAGGAAATAAAAAGATTTAACTACAGCAAATTGAATGGAATGATGATTCTTACATGAATCTAGGGCATTCCAACACAAAATACCTGTGTAAGAGAAACCTTTAGAGTACATAAGCCAACTACCCCATCCTTTTTTTCCCCCATCTCTTATCAATTGGAAAACTATAATAAAACTGTTCAAAAAGCATTTTTTAAAATAGTTTATATAACACTCAAGACATTCATGTGGAAGCATTTAACGAATTTATTATTGTGTTTACTTTATGGAGTTTACTGTACTTCTAGGTGTAGTGCA